>JAADWX010000837.1:0-13634 GCA_023336405.1 Globisporangium echinulatum | reverse complement strand
GGACGCCGCGCAGCTGAGCGAGTTCCTCGACGCGCTCGCGTCGTTTGCGCCGACACTGCCCGAGGAGCTCGTCGAGTTCCACCTCCACCAGTCGGGCTTCACAGCCTCTGATCCGCGCATGTGCGTTTGTGTGTGTGTGTGAATGCGACGCATACGATGCACGCGCGACTGCTTGGCCGATCACTCACAGCAACCACATGCGCACATCTCTCTGTACACAACAACAACGTGTGTGCAGTGTGCGCCTCGTAGCGCTCGTAGCGCACAAGTTCCTGCTCGACGTCACGCACGATGCGCTGCAGTACCAGCGCATCCGCACAGCGTCGACTACTGGCGGCGGCGCATCGGGAACGACAGGGTCAGCCGCCTCGAGCGCCGCTGCTGCTGCGCTCATGGGGGCAGCAGGTGGTGCATCTGGCACAGGCAGTCGCGTCGTGCTCACAATGGAAGACCTCGCTGCCAGGTGCGTGGAGCGCTTTGTTGTCTGTATGCATATGGATGGATGAGTGGACGCTACACGCGACGCTAACTAACTGCCTCGCACTGCTGCTCCTACTGCTGACGCGAGCAGCCTCCGAGACTACGGCGTGAACCTCTGCAAGCCCGAGTACTTCAGTGACGTCGCGCACGAGCAGTGAGTAGTGTATAGGTCGGGCCGCTCGTAGCCACCCAGCACCTACTCATTCACTCCTCTACATCCCACACAACTACAACTCAATGTGTTCGTCCACTGACTCGTCCACTCGCTCGTCCACTACTGGCGCGTCCACGCCGCTGCTGCCTTTGAAGATGTCGTCCATAAAGTTGCGCTTCAATGCGTCGATCTGCAGTGCGTGCGGGTACTTCAGCAAGAGCCGGAGGAACATCAATGGTTCCTGTCCCGCGTACTTCGCGAGCAGCGCATCAACGGCTTCTGGCAACTGCGCGTCGTCCGAAGCGCCACTTGTAGCGAGGACGTGCTCGAGCCGCGCGCGTGTCGCAACAGCTGCACGATGTGGCGCAACGCACGTGCACGCAGCTCGCTGTGCGTCCTGATACGCGGGACACGCGATCATCTGCGCGCCAATCGCAAAGAGCTGTGCTGTTGACTGGCATTTGCTGCGGGCGTCGGTGTCCGTGAGCGCAGCGCATGTCGCTTTCATGCACTTGTCGAGCCGCTTCTCGCACGTGCTTTTCTTCATGCCGCACGTGCTGTAGCACTGCAGCAGTAGCAATAGCAAGAAGCCACTCAGTACGTTGCTCGCATTGTCAGTTGTCATGCGTCATACGTACGGCGTCGTGCCAGTTGCAGCAGTCGGAAAAGTCGACGTCCGTGCTGATTGGGAGCTGCGCCGTGCCGCAGCCGTTCGCTGTGTACACAAAGTCTCTGCGTGCATCACGTGTGTATGTGTGTGGGTGTATGAGCGAGAGTAAGCGCGAGTCCCAACAGCAGCAGCGGCCGACAAGGCGACGCAGAGCACGCGGGGGCGACGCACGCACCTCTTTGGCACAGCCACCTGCTGACTCGAGCGGCACGTGAACGGCGCGCACGCTTGCCCAAAGTTGGCAAAGTTGCTAAAGCGCTGCGCCTCGATGCCGAGCACCAGCAGCGACGTTGCGAGCAGCAGCAGTGTCGTGCGCATCATGTCGTCGTCCTTCTCGACACCTTTGTGTGAGTGGCGTCGTGAGTCAATCAATTGGATCTCGCGAATAGAGAGATCAGCTGCAAGCCGGTGAAACACGCTACCTCGCATTTAGCACTATCGGTCGTTACGATATATTCGCTTTTTCATTCAAATGCAATCCGTCGATCATTCGCACTTGTGCAGATGTCGGCAGTAACATGTAGATGCGGGCATGTGCGTCGTTGTGTGTTCTACTCCGACGCACTGCTTCCTTCTACGACGTGCGAATGCGCGCAGCGTCGGCCATCGCAGCCCAGTCGGTCCCATAGATCTTGACAACCGAGACTGCACAACCAACGAAGATCCCAGCAGTCAAGCCGAGCCAGAGCCCTTCGACGCCGAGCCCAAGCGGAAATGCGAGGTAGAGCCCAAGCGGCAAGCCGAGCGCAAAGTACGCAAAGAGGTTGATCGTCGCGCCCAAGCCGTTGCGCCCAGTGCCGCGAAACACGCCTTGCATGACGCTGTTGATCGCATCGAGCAGCTGATACGGAATCAGAAACAGCAGCGCATGAGCCGCAAGTTTTGAAGCAGTCGCATCGTTGATAAACACGAGCGGCAAAACGTGCCGCGCTGCAACGACCGCGACTGCAAGGACCGCCGACGCGCCAAGCGCGAGCGCCATGCCGAGATTCGCTGCGAGCTGGGCGTGCGCAGAGCGGTTCTGGCCGACAAACGTCCCGACGCGGACGTTCGTCGCGACTGCGATGCCTAAAAACACATTGAACGTCATGGTCGAGACGCCGACGAGCACCGAGTGGACGCTGATCGCCACGACGCTGTGCGGCAACAGACCGACAAACGCCGCCATGATCTCAAACGACCACCACTCGAGCAGCATCATAAACATCCCGGGGATCCCAAGCGTTAGGAACGTCCGCACGTGCTGCAGCGCCTGTGCGAATCGCCAGCCGGGCCACCACTGACGAAGTGCCTCGGGCTGCGCTGCAAACAGCGGCACGAGCGCAAGTGGGAGCGCGACGTTCGCGACGGTCCGAGCGATCGCTGCGCCGTCAAAGCCCCACGTTGTGTAGAACGCGAGGTAGACGCCAAGCACGAGGTTGAGCACATTGCTGAGTATTGCGATCGCGACCATCGGCCGCACGACGTTCTGCGCCTGCAAGAGCTTCTTCACGAGCTCGTAGACGTACAAGAACGGGATGCCCGGGAGCGTCAAGCGACTGAAGCGGCCAGCAAACGCAGCGACCAGTGGCGGCTGACCCATCCAGAGCAAAAACGCTTCAGTGTACCAGTTGAGCAGGAAGACTGGTATGACCGCTGCGCCGAGCACAAGGAGCCCGCTTTGGAGGTAAATCCCGAGCTTGTGCGGCTTGCCGGCGCCGTACGCCTGCGCACACAGCGTGTCCATGGCCGTTGCGAGGCCAAAGCCAAACGCCATGCCGGTCAAGTTCAGAAACATCGTCGAGAGCGACACGCCGCCGACAAACTCCTTGGTATACGGCGAGTCGAGATGCCCGACAATCGTCATGCTCACGATGCCAGGGAGGAACTCGAGCACGTACGTGAGCATCACGGGGTACGACAGCGTCGCGAGCGCCAGGAACTCGGTCCGCACGTCTGGCTGGGACGTGCTAGTCGCGACGCCGCACTCGAGCGACGACGGCGTTGAGGCAGTCGATAGCAGCAATGGGGTCGACGACGACGTTGTCTGCAAAGCGACAAGCGGTGCCATGTCGAGCGCAACGGCCGCGCGTGACGCAGTGTTGTGAAGCGGACTCTCAGCGTCCGGCTCTTCGGCCGGCTGCGGCAACCGCAACCCCGAGCGCGACTGCTCGCCAGGGCTCTTGGCGCCGCCGCTAGTGTCACGTGCAGTGTCGCGGTCGTACCGCGTGTGTGGCGTGAGGTGCCACTGCGGCGCGGCTGCTAAACGTCGCGCGTGGCCTTGACCTTGCGGCGTGCGGCTCCGCGGCGATGCGACCGCGTCGTGCTCGCGCCACTTGGCGACGTTCGTTGTCCACGCGGCTGTGTCGCTGCTGCGCGCCGGTGCCGACTGCGCGAGCGCATTCGTGTTCAGCGCTGCGTTCTCCTTGTCCGCTGTTGCACTCGCGCTGCTTGCAGGCCCACACTGCTTGGCCGTTGCTTTGCGGCCCATGCTGCCGAGTGGCACAGCGGCTGCAGTCGTCGATGGTTGTTGCGGTTGTGGCGTCACGGGCGCAAAGACGTTGCGTGCAGGATGCTGCGAGTCGCGATCTGCTGCAGCGTGAGGCTTGCGCGTAGACGACAGTGGAGACTGCTCGTAGAACTCGGGAGCTCTCGCGACGACGCGCCGCGCAGGCAGAGGAGCCCACGTCGGCGCGTCCCGTGGATGGGAGCCGCTATTGCCGCTACTATCGCCGCCCTCGTCGTCGGCGCCCATAGCTGTCGCGTGTGCTTGGTAGTAACTCGGTGCTCGGTGCTTCGCGTTGTGACCGAACGTGGGGTCTTATGGGGCAAGTCGCTTCGGAGTCTGAGGAGCCGAGAGCGCCGCCCGCCTATTATTGAATAAACTATACAGATGTGACCAATTGCAGCGCGCCATAGAAACAAACCGACGCAAAAAAGACCAGTCAGTCAGTGCGCGACCAGTCGCACGTAGCACGCACGCCAGATACACATTGCAAGAGAGATCAATAGCTGCACAATAGCGGCGCGTCGTACGTGATGTCGAGCGTATTCCAAGTGAAGAAGAGTGCAAAGTTCGCCATGCACGGGGGCTGCTGCAAGCGCCGGGAGTCGGAAACGAGGTGAGCGAGCGCTGATTGCTAGCTGGCTACTAGCTGGTGCAGGTGCCCAAGACGCGGGCACGCGCGGAGTTAGAGACGAAAAGCGCACGCGCGTGAGACGGCGTGTGCGATAGAGTGAGTCGATTGAGGAATGAGCACTCGCAACAACGACCAACAACCAGCAACGGACCGTCAGGAAGGCGCAATCACTCGCGTATTGCGAACAGCTGCGAGACAAGGGGACGCAACGACAGGACGAGAGCGAATGGACATTCGAATCTCAAGCTGCAAAACGACTTGCAAAATCAAAGGAAAGACGTGAGAGTCGGAAAACAGTAATGCTGTGCACACATCGCTAACAATTGAAAAATGGACTGAACTCGTCGCTGATTCGCTCGCTCCATTAAGAATCGCGCATTTCGAGACACGCGCGCTTGAAGTTGCTGTGCAACCCAGCTGCCTAAAACTCAACACAAAACAGTCACTTGATTCCTGACTGAAAATTTCTAACCCTCCAGTTTGTATGAACAAGTCAAATGGAAAAATGGCTGGCAAAATCCAACTTATCTTTTGCACATGGATTTGGTATGCTAAACAGTTAGCTAGTACCAGCATTCAATTGATGTTGTAACTCCTTGAATCGTTTACTTAGGTTTCCTTTGAAACAACAGTGACGACCTGCAACACGCTGTCGTCGACATGCCGACGTGGAGATCGCAATCGACACCCAAGTAGCAAGGCAACCTCGCACTTGACGACTCGCTATTCTTCTACTAGGGTTTAGCCAGAAGTCCATAGTGTCGTTCACCTTCAGTCCAAGAAGTTCCAGAATCATTGGGCTCGCTCGCTCTTCTGCTGCTGCTGCTGCTGCCGCTGTGTGAGATGTTCCAGAAGCCTGCCTACCTGTCAAACTTGAGGTTGCGGTTCATCCAGCTGGCAACTCTGAAGCTGTTCGCAAGCGCTCGTGTACGTACTGAGTGCAGTTCGTCGCCTCGAGGTGCGGGTAGTGAGGAGTGTAGTGCAGACAGCCAACCACCACCACATCCCCTTGAACGTGAAGCGGCGTGACGGTGCTCGTATTTACAATGCATGAGGTCGCTGTGCTCTGGAGTGTTGTTGTTCGCCGTCGTTGACCCTAATGACACTATGTAGCCATCTCGACGATCTGCGTCGCGTTGATGCCTGCTAGTCTACGACTCGACCACCTCAGCACTTTGGGGTAAATTGCATCAGGGACTCGCAAGTGAAGCAGAACAGTACGTGACGCAACTTAACCTCTCAACGCATCGCCCGTGCTCAAGTGCGTCCTATTGACTCTCCTATGAAGTCTGTAGGTGATAACAGCGCGCGCGCTCTCTTACGATCGACGCACAGACGATGGCGCCACGAGCTCACCTGCGAGCTTTGCAAGCGTCTCCATCGTCGCGTAGTCCTTCATCGAGATGTTGGCGTGTGATACGGCGTCGGCTGTACAGAGCGAGCCGACGACCGCGCCGTCCGGTGCGCGTACCGGAAAGCCCGCGTAGAACTTCACGCCAAGATCCTGGACGCACGGCAGCTGCGCAAAGCGCATGTCGCGCTGCGGGTTTGGGAGCACGAGCGGCTGCTCGGCGTACACCTGGTGGATGCACACGTTGTTCGTGCGCGGCAGCTTGCGCGCCGCTGGCGGAAGGTTGTACGCGCCAATCGCGTAAAAGTGCTCGGCATCGACCATCGAGATGAAGCCGATCGGACATCCGAGGCGCTTCGCTGCGACTTCAGCGACGAGGTCGAGCGCTGCGCGGTCGTAGTTTGGTGCGAGCGCACCTGACGCTGCAATGTGCTGCAGCCGCTTTGCCTCTTTTGCTGGCGCTGGCATCGGCGGTAGTGGCTGCATAGGCGACCGTGTAAGTCCAGCGTCGAACGTGAACGCGTAGTCGCGCTCAGCAGGCGCGATGACGCAGCGCTCGGGCAATGCGTACTGATCCCGCAACGCTTGCAGACTGCGGCTCACGTGACGCTCGACGAGTGCGCGCACGTCGCGCTTCTTGACGCGTGGGTCGTCGTGTGTGCGGCGACGCGTCGAGTGCGTTTGGATCTGCTGGTGGTGGTATGCGGCCTCGGCTGCCGGGTCGACAAAGCGGTACGACGCAGCGGCGGTGTCTTGGGTGTTGCTGCTACTGCCACTTGCGTCGACGAGCCGCCCAAGCACGTCGAGTGCCTGTGCGACAAGTGCTGCGTCGTCCGAGTAGAGCTGCGCGTGAACGTCGTCGAGCACCGAGGCGTCGGACGCGAGCGACGTCGTAGCGGTCGTTGTTGTGGCGCTGCAGTCGTCCTCGCCGTCCTTGTCGTTCTCGTTGATCGCCGCGAGGTGGAACGCGTCGTCGTCGTACCAATCGGTGTCGTCGACATCGATGACTGGCGGTCCGAGCGCCGACAGCAGGTCCGCGTCGTCAAACACGCATGCGTCGACGCGCAGCTCGCAGCGGAGGCAGACGCGGTTCTGCCGCACGTCGCCGACACGCGCCTCGACGTCGTGCAGGCGCGAGCAGTCGGTGCACACGACAAGGCCGCAGAGCTGGCAGATGCAGTCGCGGCGCCGGAAGCGCCGAAAGCGCTTGGCGCAGACTGCACAGCCGGTCGGTGCGAGCAGCGTGGCTGCTGATACCGTATTAGCGGCCGGGAAGTAGATGAACGACTGGAAGCCAAAGCGCCGGCGCCGGATCACGCGCTCGAGGTGCCGCAGCGACGTCGCGAGTAACCGCAGCACGTTGCGCGCCTCGGGGTTCATGACCGCTGCACGCTGGCGCGCCAAGGCCGCCGCGCTCGCAGTCGAGAGCTGCTGGCTCTGCGCGCCAAATGACAACGCCGGCGTCACGGACGCGTACGCATGTGCAAGCACGCGAGTCGTGTGACCTGCGCTGCCGCTGCTGCTGCCGTCGCAGTGCGTCGACTGGATGTCAAAGCCGACAGCGAGGTGGTCGAGCCCGCGCCGCAGCGCCGAGCGGTCCGCTGGCGCCACGAGCGCGTCGTGCGCAGTCTTGGGTAGAGTCTTGATCATGTGCACAGCGCGGTTGTTGCTGGCGTCCTGCTGCGTCACGGCCGCGAGCACGAGCGTCTGCGCGCGCTTGTGCGTCGTCTTGAACTTCAGCCGCCGCTTGGGCCGCAGCGTCGCGAGCGTCACAGCTACGCGGCCAGGTGTCGGACCGACGTCGCGCGCCAGTAGCGTAGACCCGTCGACCGCTTCTGGTGCGCGAAACACGCGACGCTCGCTGAACACGCAGTCGCCGTGCGTGAACCGACTGGCGCCGCACAGCGCCTGCATCGTCGATGCGTACGCGTGCGAGTCGTCTGTTACGAGCACGTTGAGCACCTCATTGAGGTGGCACCGCAGCTCGACCTTGGCGACAACGGCGTGCGCGAGGTCGAGGTCCTCGTCGCCAGCGCAGGCACCGCTGCGCGTCGTGTCGAGCTCAAAGACGTCGACGCCGTGCTGACGTCGTAGCTGCTTCCAGCGCGTGCTGTACGTATCGCACTGCACGGCAGCGTGAAGCTTCGGGATCGTTGCGACGACGTCGTCACAAATCTCTTGGCTCGACATCACGAGCTTCTCAGCGCCGCTCGAAGTCACGACGACGAGGCCGCCAGGACCGTTGTCCGTCACGCGGATCTTGCTGCGCAGGCCCATGGGAGCGCCTGGAGTGGATGAGCAGGCGAACGGACGAGCGACTGAAAGCGGGCGTGGACGTCGAGGGCCGCGAATCGGTGAATGGCATCGTATGGCAAGCACACGCGTGTGATGCGCATGCGGACAGTGGACACACATTAGCTGCCCTCCACGAGCTTGGCAGTCGCCCGCAGACCGATGGCCATCGCGCTGAGCTTCCCGTGTGCATAGGAATCAACTGCTTGCCCGCGCCACGCACGCACCCGCAGATGCTGAGGCGTGTCAGACGCGAGAGTGGGACAGTCGCCGCCTCGCGCGTCAACGATGGAACTGACTGAGTCGATCGGACAGCAGCGCCACGTCAGATCGCGTCGCCAGCTGACGCATCAGTGGACAGTCGCGAGTCGCAACGCGCTGCCGCTGCGAGAAGATCGCCATGCGTGTTTGCCGTCAAGACGACAGCGCTGCTGCTGCTGCTGCTGTAAACCGAAGCGCATCGCACCGGACCAGATCGCACTTCACCGTGGGAGTGCGAGCAATACACTCGCGAGTGTATTGCAGCGCATCATCATAGTTCAGCGGCGCGTCTATCGATGGTGATGTACCAGCCGATCTGGTCAGGTTTGTGTGCGTGTTGCTCAGTGTGAACAGCTCGAGTGTGTGCGTCCGTCTATACAATGAAAACGCCAATCGCACCAGAGCTACGTCACGTTACGTTGAGGAGCTAAGTCACGTGGCACGTGGTCCGAGGAGATGCTGTTGGAGCGAAGGAGACGAGCAGCAGCGAGAGAGCAGAGACCTCAAGACAGTTGATTGGTGCGATGCGCTCAATGCTCGCTCGCTCGCTCCCGCACACAGACAGACACATACATAGACATACGCAACACGATCGACAGTCTGGAGTCGAAAGCTGCGACGAAAGATGATACCGACGACCGACGGCGAGCGCGATCTCGTTCGCTCTCACTCGATCCTATGACTACTCTTACTACGACTATGCCAACACACTCACTGCCGCGGCAGCGCCGACAACAGCTCCGAGACGACGTCGGTCATCGCCTTCATGCGCGCGTACTGGCGGTTCGTGATGCACTTTTTCGGGTCCTTGTCCATGACGACGAGCGCTGCGACGATGCCGCCACCGAGCGTCGGTGGCGCTTCGATCGGGAAGCTCGCGTAGAAGCGGAAGCCTGCACGCGCGACGTAAAAGAACTCGCGAAAGCGCACGTCGTGCACGGCGTTGCGCACGACGAACGGCGCGTCGGTCGTGAGCGCATATGCGCACATGGTCTCGCGCCGCGGGAGCTTCTGGAGCGCCTGCATGTTGCAGTGCGCGATCGCGTGCTGAAGGTCCTTCGTCACGACCGAGAGCACGGCCGTGCGGCACTCCATGACCTTCGCGGCGATCTCGCACACGATGTTGAACGCGTCGTTCTTGAAGCTCGGGTCCAACAGACCGATCTGCGTGATCATGTCGCGCCGGATCTGCTCGTTGTCGACCGCTGGCGGCGTCTCGGGCATCTGCAGACCCTCCTCGAAGCTCAAGAGGTAGTCGCGTCGATTGTCGGCTTCCGCGACAATGCAGTCGGCGACCGCGCATCGCACGGGTCGCGCGAGCCGGCGCTTCATGATGCCGTCAAACACGGCGTAGCTGACGCTCACGGACCGCAGCGGCATCGCGTACTCGTCAGTGTAGTCGCCGGCGCGCGCGTCGGCAATGAGTCGACTCACACCGAGCTGGTCGAGCGCCATGGCCTGCTTACTCGGGTCGACCGAGAAGAGGTACTCCATGGTCTTCTGGTCCGACGAGCGGTCATCCGACGGCGACGTCTCGCGCGAGCTCCCGCCACGCTGGCTCGACCCGCGCTGCGCCGCGGCCTGGAGCTGGTAGAACGTCGGCGGCGGGACCATCTCGGCGACGACCGGTGACCCGAGCAAGTCGAGGTCGAGGTCGTCAAACACGCACCGGTCCGTGAGGCCGACGCAGATCGCGCAGATGCGGCTCGCGCGCACGACGCCCGGCGGCGCCTCGATCTCGACGACGCTCGAGCACGCGCTGCACGATCGGTGGCCGCACAGCTGACACGCGTGGTCGCCGCGCAGGACGTTGAGCGACTTGGCGCAGCCGTGGCACGTCTTGGGCGTGCGCGCCGTCGCTTTGCTGTGTGAGTCGAGAAACGACTGGAAGCCGAGACGCCGGCGCCGGATGACACGCTCGAGTTGCGCCATCGACTTGGCGAGGCCGACGACAAAGTGCATCGGCCGCTCCATGTCGGCGCGCCGCGCGCCAACGACAGCGCTACTACTAGGTGACGTCTCGTCGTCGACGCAGCACGCGGCGTAGAAGAAGAGCTTCGTCTTGCCGGGGCCGCCGTACTCGGCGTGCGTGCACGCGACGATCTCCTTTGCGCCGCCGAGCACCGAGCTCTTGGCCGCGAGACGGTCGTGGAACTCCTTCGGTAGCGACTTGGCGATGCGCGTGACCGTGCGCGCTGCGATGTCGCGTGCGCGGAACTCGGTGAAGTGGAACTCAACGTCCTTTGCGAGGCCGCTCGCGAACGTCGCCGACTTGACGAGCACTTTGGTCGGCGCGTCACTCGTCGCGTCGGCGAACCGATGGAGGATCGCGCCTTTGCGGAAGCGCTTGCCAAACTGGCCGCGCATCGTCGCTTCGTACGTCGCAATGTCGTCGGCAAAGAGCGCGTTGCAGACCTCGTTCAGGTGGCACTTGAGCTCAAGCTGCGCGACGACCGCGTACTCGCCGCTGTTCGCGCTCGTCTCGAACAGCTGCAGCGTCGGGTCGTCCTTCTCAACGCGCTGGCGCCACGGCGCACTCTGCACGCCGCGCGCGCGCACGCGCTCGAACACGGGCAATGCGGCCTGCACGTCCTGCAGCAAGATGTCGTTTGCGAGAAACAGCTTCTTCTGGTTCCCGAGCTGCACGAGCAGGCCATCGGGATCGACGCTCATCGTGATCTCGGTAGCGGAAGCAGCGAGAGGCGGCGACGACTGATCTCGGTAGCGGAAGCAGCGAGAGACGGCGACGACAGTCAAGCGCTGCAAAAGCGGCAGTGCACGAGTGGCCGTGCGCGCAGACAAGAGCGCTGCGGTATGCTGCGTACCCCGTCCGCTGTATCTGACGCTCGCGTGATAGTCGCTGATTCGAGTAGAGAGCGCAGACAAGAATGCGACCAGATGCATCACGCCATATGTGCAACGAGTAGGACAAAATGCCTAATTGAATCACACTCGCTTGATTCGCTTGGTGATATCGGAGCTCAAGCAACTCGCATATGTCTGCTGCTGGCGCACACCGCATGTCGGGTTCCGTGTGCATTCTCGGTCGAGCGCAAGCAACAAGTAACACTATGCGGCGTTGGCAATCATCAGCACTCGGTCACTCCCAGATAGTCATACGTGGTGCTCGCTACGTGGCTCACTTGTCTGGTGCTGTATATTGTGGCGCACGTAAGTTAGGCTCGAGTCCCTGATACTGTGTGCAATGTGGCGCTTGGTCGCCTCATCGTCATTGCGATCGTCCGACGCTGCACAAGTCGCGACGTTCGTTAGGGCTGCTGCACACTGCTGACCATCGCACCGCTCTCGGTCACTTGCAGCTTCGCCTCACCGAATGACTGGCAGTATTGCCCATCTCGCTTGCTTGACATCTGCACCCTAAAACACTCGTTGGTGCACTGGCCGTTTGGCAGATCGGTTCGATAGCCTTGACATCTTCACCCAAACAGAGACTCTCAACACGTCGCGCTTGACTCCCAATCACTCCGCGCCTTCATCGTGCGCGCTGTTGGTATCGTTAGTAACACCCAGTCCCACGCGGATCATGCGGTCTTGCACACACATACTCGAGTGATGTACTCGTGACCGTATTTGTGTTGGCGTGCGGCGCCATAGCGTGGTCATCCCATCCAATGTGTCGCGGCAGCACCAGTGAGCGCTCTATGCATACCGATACAAATGATCGGCTGATCCAGACAGCTGGGCACGCTCGCCATCATCACTGCAGTGGTGGACCTCTATTTCTCTCTCGCTCGCACGCTCTGCGCGCTCTCTTCACCAAGAATGGTAGGTGGCGACGAGATGCGCTCAGTTCGCGACCGACTCACTCCAGCCAGTCAGTCGCGCCAGTGTTGTTGAAGTGCACCGACAGACCCGCCAGCGTGTCCAACATGTCGGCAGTGTCAGGATCTGATATCCGAGATCTCAAAGAGCGGCGCTAGATAGACCTACAGTATCGGAGCGAGTCAGATCAGCATGCATACGAGCTTGCATGCATGTCATGCACAAGCGTACACAATGCCGAGAGCGCAACGGCAATGACGAGCTGTCTCGAAGTTGACTCGACTGGCGTATGCTAGCATGGTGCGAGCATGTCGATAAGATCACTTGCACTCAAAGTCTGGACTACATTACGCGCGCGCTCGACGAGAGCTGATTGAGTCTCATTCAACATACACGGGCGCCTGACAATGTCGTTTTACCTCCTTTTTTATCGCTCTTTCACTCATCCTTGACGTTCAGATACGAGCAGCTTAGATGCGAGCTCAGCGAGCGTTTCCATCGTTGCGTATTCCTTGGTCGTGAGGTGGTTGTGCGGCACGGCGTCGGCCGCGCAGAGCGATGCGATGACCGCGCCGTCCGGTGCGCGCACAGGGAAGCCCGCGTAGAACTTCACGTCGAGGTCCCGCACAGTCGGGAGTTGCGCGAAGCGCATGTCGCGCTGCGGGTTCTTCACGACGAGCGGCTGCTCGGCGTACACAGCGTGGATGCACATGTTCTCGGTGCGCGCACACGTCACCGCTTCCTCGGGCAGCTGGAACGTGCCGACAGCGTGGAACTGCTCGGCATCGACGACCGAGACAAAGCCGATCGGACAGCCGAGCCGCGTGGCCGCTACCTGCGCGATGACGTCAAGCGCCGACGAGTCGTAGTCGGCAGCGAGCACGCCCGAGGCGTCGATGAGCTCGAGCCGCCGCGCTTCCTTCACGCATGCGGGCGCCGGCGGCAGCGGATGGTGCGCGTTCACGGTCTGCGTCGCGTCAAACGCGTACTGGTAGTCGTGCGCGCGGTCTGCTACAGCGAGGCGCGAGCTGTCCTTATACTGGCTCTGGCGCGCTTGCAGACGCTGGCTCACGTAGTTCTCGACACGCAAGCGCACGTCCTGCACAGGGTTCGACAACTGCGCGTTCGTGCGCTGGTGGTCTGTACGCTCAGCTGAAGCCTCGAGCGTGCGTGTGCGCGTCGCGCTGGGACTCACGAGACGGTCGAGTTGGTCGAGCGCGAGCGACTGCAGCGCCGCGTCGGTCGAGTCGAGCGGCGCCGTGAGCGCATTCAGGTTTGAACCGTCGTCGTCGATGTCGTCGCCATGCCCGTCCGAGTCCGAGTCGGACAGCGTGTCATCCGTGCTGTTGTAGTCGTTACCGTCGAGGTGGAAGAGGTCGTCCACGAGCCACTCGCGGTCGTCAATATCGACGATGACCGGTCCGAGTGCCTGTAGCAGGTCTTCGTCGTCAAACACACATGCATCGACGCGCACGACGCACGGGAGGCAGACGCGGTTCTGCCGCACGTCGCCTGCACGCGCTT
>JAADWX010000836.1:0-13643 GCA_023336405.1 Globisporangium echinulatum | reverse complement strand
GCACCAGAGTGGACGAGCAAGTTCTGTATGGCGTATGAGGTCTGAAGCAGCTTCGCACGCCTTGCACGTCGGTCGACTGCGAGTCGAGCACGAATTTGCGTTATCGCAACAGAGAGACGCCGGTCTTGCGCTGATGTACGCGGCTTACTGCGAGCAACAAGAGCAGCTCGAGTCTAGTACAGATCGCCATGATTTGGATCGTGATCGCGAGCTGCTTACCGGTCAGCTGTGTGAGCTGCAGATAGTACACGTGGTTCAGGAAGTTAGAACGAATAGCCGATAATGAGTGGCGCCAGGAATTGGAAGTCGACACTCGGAGCACTCGCAACGACCGTGATGGCAGCGATTTGCTGGGTCGAGAACGTAGAGTCGTTTGTGATCTGCTGGAATCGGTTGGTGGAGCTAAACGTCATGATTGCGGTAATGAGCAGGTTGTGGCACTGGAAGACGTAGTTTGCGGCTGCACTGGCAAAGAGTGGCGCAGCGAGATCCGAGTTAGGCACCGAACGAGTCATGATGTCCGCGTTGGTGCGCGTGATGATACATTTGATTTGCTACACGTCGTTTCGTGTGTCCAACCGATTCGTACTTGATCGCGTAAAGTACGTATTTCTGCTTTTTGGTCTGTGGCGAAACGCAAGCCAGTTGGTGGCGTATCAAGTCGGTGGCAGCAGTGCAATGAAGATTTCGCCCTGTTGTTTTGTGTGGCGCTAAATCTTCTTTGGCCGACGCACACGACCCACCAGCCAGCCGCAGCAACCATGATGATGGTACGTTAACGCACGCGAGGTGTCTGTGTTTGTGTGTCTGCTTGCTGCAAGTGTGCAGTGCAGGCTCATGTCAAGGGGAAAGAGAGGGGAAGGGGGATATGCATAATATGTGTGCGACCGAGCACGTTTGCTGCGCGTACTGACGCGCTCGTTGGCGACTTGCGTATGTCTGTGAATGTATCTGGCGAGCGCAGCAGCCGCAGATCATTCTGCTCAAGGAGGGCACGGACACGAGCCAGGGGAAAGCGCAGCTCATCAGCAACATCAATGCGTGCCAGGCCGTCATGGAGGCCGTGCGCACGACGCTCGGTCCGCGCGGCATGGACAAGCTCATCCACACCGGCAACAAGGTGCGTTGTGGTGCATTGCGTGATGTGGTGTAGTGCGAGGCGCTCACATGTGTGCATATGGTAACGACCTACGTGCGATAGACGACGATCTCGAACGACGGCGCGACGATCATGAACCTCTTGGACGTCGTCCATCCTGCCGCAAAGACGCTCGTCGACATCTCGTTGTCGCAGGACGCCGAAGTCGGTGACGGCACGACGTCAGTTGTGCTGCTCGGCGCTGAGTTCTTGCGCCAGGCCAAGCCGTTCATTGAGGAGAACATGCACCCGCAGCTCATCATGAAGGTCCGTCGCTGGTGCGGTTCTTGCTGTGGGTCTACTGTGTGTGATGTGATAGCTGACACTAGTGCGCTGCTGTGGTGTGGTGCATGCAGAGCTTCCGCAAAGCCGGGCAGATCGCCGTGCAAAAGGTCAAGGACATCCAAGTGCGCGTCGCCGACTCGGACGTCGTTGGGCGGCGCCAGATGCTCGAGCGCGTCGCGGGCACAGCACTCAACTCGAAGCTCATTTCGCGCCACAAAGCGTTTTTTTCGCCAATGGTGCGTTTTTTGTTGCATTGTATGTGCTGCGTCGTTCATCATGTTTGCTGTTGTGAGCACAGCAGTGTGTTACAAATACAACTACGCATGGCTCATTGTTTGTCTATTTGTAACTGTTTCATACGTTTAGATTGTCGATGCTGTCTTGAGTCTCGACCAAGACCTCGACATTTCGATGATTGGCGTCAAGAAAGTCCAGGGCGGGTCGGTCACCGACTCGTTCCTCGTGAACGGCGTTGCGTTCAAAAAAACGTTTTCGTACGCCGGCTTTGAGCAGCAGCCCAAGACGTTTACAAACCCAAAGATCCTGCTGCTGAATGTCGAGCTCGAGCTCAAGAGCGAGAAAGAGAACGCCGAAGTGCGTCTCGACGACCCGGACCAGTACCAGTCGATCGTCGACGCGGAGTGGAACATCATTTACGAGAAGCTCGAGCTCTGTGTCGCAAGTGGCGCGCAGATCATTCTGTCAAAGCTCCCAGTCGGTGACCTCGCAACGCAGTACTTTGCAGACCGCGGACTCTTTTGCGCTGGCCGCGTCGCGCAGGACGACATGGAGCGCACGTTGCGCGCGACCGGTGGCGTCGTCCAGACGTCCGTGCACGACATGACGTCGTCGGTGCTTGGGACGTGTGGCCGCTTTGAAGAGCGTCAAGTCGGCGGCGAGCGGTTCAACATCTTTATGGACTGCAGTCAGGCGAAAAGTGCGACGATCGTCCTCCGCGGCGGCGCTGAGCAGTTTATCGAAGAAGCGCATCGGTCCGTTCACGACGCGCTCATGGTCGTGAAGCGCACGGTCGCGTCGACGGCAGTTGTTGCTGGCGGTGGCGCAATTGAAATGGAGGTGTCGCGCCACTTGCGCCAGTACGCGCGCACGATCGAGGGCAAAGCGCAGCTGCTCGTGAACGCGTACGCGAAAGCGTTTGAGATCATCCCGCGCCAGATCGCAGACAACGCGGGCCACGACTCGACTGACATGCTCAACCGCTTGCGCCAAAAGCACTTTAACGACCCAGAGACCAACAAGTGGTTTGGTGTTGATATTGTAACTGGTGGCATTTGTGACACGTACGAGACCCACGTGTGGGAGCCAGCAGCGAACAAGATCAACTCGATCGCAGCTGCGACGGAAGCGGCGTGTTTGATCCTGTCGGTCGACGAGACCGTGCGCAACCCGCAGTCGGAGCAGCCGCAGGGCGGCGGTGGTGGCGGCCCTGGTGGCGCGCCGATGAGCGCTGCAATGGGCGGCCAGGGCATGCGCGGCATGGGCATGGGCGGTCGCGGCGGCGGCCTCGGTCGCGGCGTCCGCGCGTTCCGCGGCAAGGGCGGCGCATAAGGAGACAGCAGCTAGTAAGTAGGTGGGGCGTCGCGTTTGTTGGCATCAGGCCGTGCGTATGTAGTGTGACGGCTTATCTGACTGGTGACGATGGACGAATGGAACGGACGGACATACGAAGCAGCAACAAGGACTGTCGCCGCTTGCTGCTTGAAGCAGCGCTGCTTGCTGCTGACATCGTACGCATTAGCGCTCACATACACAGACACACACAACTTATTTGAGAAATCGGCACAT
This sequence comes from Globisporangium echinulatum, assembly GCA_023336405.1. Classification (NCBI taxonomy): domain Eukaryota; phylum Oomycota; class Peronosporomycetes; order Pythiales; family Pythiaceae; genus Globisporangium; species Globisporangium echinulatum. The sequence goes on along the minus strand of JAADWX010000836.1, from coordinate 10,414 downwards.
TCACTCGTTCATCGTGCAGTTGTCGGTCACTAGCTTGGTGTAACGTCCAGCTGTCATACTCGCCAAATGTCGTGTGCTCCACATACACAACACACTCAACGTTGCTGCAGTAGCGACACGCACAATCGTCTTTCGCGGTCTCGTTCGTCCGCAACTGAACGCATTGCGTTCGATTCCCACGTGGGAACACTCTTGAGCGCCGTCATCCCACTCGCGCACACAACTGCGTGTCGATTTCGATCAGCGCAAGATTTGCAAGCCACGAAACAATAGCCATGTGGTCGAAGTGTGCAACGCAACGAAGATACCTGTCCCTCGTAAGAGCAAATCAGGTCTCGCGCAACGCGGGACACGTTTGTACTGTAAGGGTTTCAAGCTACCAAACGAGTCTAGAGTGACGATGAAAATGTGAGTTGTCCCGTATACTGTCAAATTCGTGCGGGACCGTCTCAAAGACACGAAAAGTCGTCGGAAAGATCGCGTTAATGACGCGAATGAAGGCGTTGCTGACTTGAGACGCTTGAACGTGGGGCTTGCAGAGGTCGCTGCTGCTAGTGCTCCCTCGTGCTCCCTTGCTGAGCTGCTGCCGCCACCTCCTGCTGCTCCAAGCACACCATTCGCTATCTTCCTCTTTGGCGCGCACCCCACCTCCTCTCCCCTCTCCCCTCTCCTCTCCCTCCTCTCCTCCTGCCACGATGCTGAGTACGTCTCGCCGCATCTTCTGTATGCTTTTGCTGCTCATGTGTGCGCTGTCGCTGCACCACACGCACTCACACGCTGCTGTGTTGTTGCCCACGTGTCCAGCGCGCATGCTCAAGCAGAACCGCGGGTTCATCGCCGGCGCCGGCGCGCTGTCGCTCGGCCTCGTTGCTGCCAACTTTTCGTCGGCACAGCCAGCGGAGAGCGCGTCGACGTCGGACGTGCTGCAGGACATCTCACTGCGGCTGCGCAACATTGAGAAGGACCTCGGCATCTCGGGCAGCGCGACGCCGAGCACCAAGTACGACAACTACCCCGTGCTCTCGCCGGCGCACCGGAGCCTCATGGCGAAGCACCTCACGCCCGAGATCTACGCGCGGCTCAAGGACAAGCGCACGTCGAGCGGCTACACGCTCGACCAGGCGATCCAGACTGGCATTGACACGCCGCACCTCGGTGTCGGCGTCGTCGCCGGTGACGAAGAGTCGTACGAGACGTTCAAAGAGCTCATGGACCTCGTGATCGAGGGCTGGCACGGCTACAAACCGACTGACACGCACAAGACTGACATTGACGCGTCCAAGATCCGGAACGGCAAGATCCCCGACAGCTACGTCGTGTCGACGCGCATTCGCGCTGGTCGGAGCGTCCGTGGCCTCGCACTGCCGCCTGGAACGTCACGCGGCGAACGTCGCGAAGTCGAGCGCGTGCTTGCGAAGGCGCTCAGTAACCTCGGCGCCGACCTCAAGGGCAAGTACTACCCGCTCGCGAAGATGACAAAGCAGGAGGAGCAGCAGCTCATTGACGACCACTTTCTGTTCCAGAAGCCTGGTGGCGGCACGCTGCTCACGAACGCCGGTGCCGCGCGCGACTGGCCCGACGGCCGCGGTATCTTCCACAACGACGACAAGACGTTCCTCGTCTGGGTGAACGAGGAGGACCACATGCGGGTGATCGCGATGCAGGACGGCGGCGACGTCCAGGCCGTGTTTGAGCGCTTTAGCCGCGGCGTCTCGGACGTCGAGGCGGTCGTGAAGGGCGAAGGCCGCGAGTACATGTACGACAACCACCTCGGCTTTGTGTGCACGTGCCCGTCGAACTTGGGCACTGGCCTGCGCGCGAGCGTGATGATCAAGTTCCCGAACTTGGCCAAGAACTCGGACCGGTTCTACGACCTCTGCGACACGCTCGGGCTCCAGGCCCGTGGCTCGAAGGGCGAGCACTCGCCGCCAGGTCCCGGCGGCGTCTACGACGTCTCGAACAAAGCGCGCATTGGGTACTCGGAGGTCGAGCTCGTGCAGACGATGATCGACGGCATCTGGAAGCTCATTGACCTCGAGGAGGACCTGAAGAAGGGCAAGAACATCGACGCCAAGGTCGCTGCGATCAAGCGCAAGTAGAGTGTACTGTGTGACTGTTCAGCCATTGTAGGCTTGTCGAGTGGTTGATCCACTTCTGTACGCACGATAGGCGCCTTTGTCAATCGATACACGAGAGGAGGAGCTCGCACGTCCCCGGAGGTCACGGGCGATGGGGCGACGCACCAGCATGTCAACGCACGCGCATATCTTGTCTTGTCACTCGTTGCGTGTGACCAAGCGGCTCTGTTTGTCGGACTGTCTGACAGTGAGTGGCGTCGATTGGCGTTCGTGTGCGTGTGCTCATCTGGACCTACACGAGCAAGCCCTTGGCTGCCTCGTGCGAGCGCTCACTCAGATTCATGCACGGCGAGTCGGTCCTGACCGTCGGTCCTGTGTCAATTCGACGTCCTCCATCACCACAGACTCTATCGATGCCCACCAGCTCCAATGGCGTCCAGAGATCACTCGCGTCGCCAGTCGAACCGCTAGCTGCGGGCTCGATCCAGTGCAGCGCACTGCTGCCAGGCAGCCAGCGAGCCAAGCAATTCATTCCGTTAGCGTCTCTCCTTCCTCTCTGTATCTGTATCGCTCTCGTGCTGTCACTGTCTCTATCGCCACAAGCCTACGCGTGCTTGAGCGGCGACACGACGGGCTTGAAGTGCTTGACGATCTCGAGCACCGACTTGAAACTGAACGGCTCCGTTGCTGCGAGGTCCGCGAGCACTTTGCGGTTCAGCTCAATGCCCGAGCCGTTGAGCTCGCCAAAGAGCTTCGAGTACGTGATGCCCTCCTGGCGCGCACCGGCGTTGATCTTCTGGATCCACAGCGCGCGCATGTCCTGCGTAGTTTCGTATGATCAGTAGTGAATAGAACATTGAGCACAGCGATGTAAGTACTCATACACAGAGGCACAGAGTCACAGACACAAGCGGACGTACGCGCTTCTTCTGCTTGCGATCGCGGTACTGGTACTGCAGGCCCTTTTCAACGCGGTTGATCGCCGTGCGGTAGCACGAGTTCGCGCGGCCGCGATAGCCCTTGGCCATCGCCAGGATCTTCTTGTGCTTGGACCACGACATGCTGCTCGCTCGCTTTGCTTCGCTGCGTGTGCGTGTGCGCTTGGTATTTGCTGCCTTCGCGCTCGCTGCTGGTGCTGCTACTGCTGTGTCTGTGAGTGTCGAAACTGCGAGTCTCTCAGCCAAAGAAGTGGCTCTTCGCTAAAGTCCGAATTCCAGCCAATTGTCGCGCTTGTTGAGAATGAAAGTCTACATATTCATTGCCACCTCTTTATACAGCAAGTCATACCTATTAATTAGACATGCATTGTTGCCGCTGTCACAAGGCTGCCATTACAACGCCAGATTGCACGTCGACATCTCTTCCTGCGCCACGACGACCAGCATGCACCTTGCTGTGCGACGCGCTTCACGCGCACGTCTGCCGCAACGCAGCCGCGCAATCGGCGGCAGTGTACTCAGTAGCAATAACGTTGGTGCATCGCGCTCGTTCAGTGCGCGCAGCTTCTTGCCACGCAACTTCTTTAGCTCATCGGCAAGCAGCGATCCGAAAGTTGCACGTGCAGCGACGTTCTTCCTCGACGCGAAGGCTGCGTGCAAGAACAAACGCTGCGCGCTCGGCAAGAACGGCAGCGGCATTGCGTCGGCGCCCGAGTCGTGCGGCGAAGACTCGTTCTTCGTATCGCCTGCGATCGTCGGTGTCGCGGACGGCGTCGGTGGCTGGAACGAGAACGGCGTCGATCCGGGCGAGATCTCGCGCAGCTTGATGCGCAACGCCAGCGCATTCGTCAAGCAGAACGCAGACGCAAACGTTACGATTACGACGCAGAACGTACTCGCGTATGCGTTCAAGCAGGCACTGCTCGACGAGAGCGTCGAAGCCGGCAGCACGACGGCGTGCATTGTGCGCGTCAAGGCGTCAAACGACGGCACGCCCGTGCTCGAGTACTCGAACCTCGGCGACTCGGGCTTTGTCGTCATTCGCGACAACGCCGTTGTGTTCCGCAGCAAGTTCCAGGTGCGTCTGCTTGTCTGTGCATACGCTCTGTGTATGGCATGCTAAGTACGACTGGTGGTGCGTTCAGTACTATGGCCGCGCGCCGTACCAACTCGCCAAGATCCCAGCGCGTTTCAAGAGCTACGGCGCGATCGAGAACCACCCGCGCGATGTACGTCGCTCTACAGTGGCCTGTATGCCTATGCACCACACCACCACTACCAGCAACTGACGTCGCGCTGGCTGTTGCTATTGTTAACAACAGGCCGACTCGGGCGAAGTCGCCGTGCAGGACGGCGACATCATTGTGCTTGCAACCGACGGCGTGTGGGACAACTTTTCGTCGACGCTCGCGCACTCGCCGACGTTCCAGCCGGTGCGTACTGGTGCTGCTGCTGCTGCTGCCGAGGTAAGCGACGGCAGTCCGTCGCATTGGATCAAGCAGCAGACTCGTAACATTTGCAAATCTCTGCGACGTGTGCACTGTTGATTATTGTATGGGCATAGCCACTCGTAGCGTGGCGGAGAAACTGGCACCCGGAGATTGCTGCGCTCGTCGACGTCGTGGCTGAAGATCCCGAGCACGCAGCGACGAACGTTGTGAAGGCGTCGGTGCGCCACAACCTCAAGCCGGACGACGTCACGGTCATTGTCGCCAAGGTCGTGGCGATTGCGCCAAAGCTCTGAGTCACATGAGCGAGTGATGCGATAGATACTCGTGGGCGGAACGTGAGGCGCGCGCACTTGAATGCAAGCAGGCAGGCAGCAAATGAATAAGGAAGTGTACTGATGTCCATCCGTCTGTCGGTACCTGGTACAAAGCGCAAGCGAATCGTAAGGAGCCCTCGTCCGTTCTTCTCTATTGCTGACCTGTCGTAGAGCTGTGCCTCTGCCTCTCTCGACAGTACGACGGCGCTCTATGCACGGTGCAGTGGCTTGACTAAGCTGTGGTGCTCAGTGCGCAAGGAGTCCACGAGGTCGGTTGCAATGTTGCCGATGAAGGTGGTGGACCTGTTGAGCCTGCGCTTTGCAACGTTGCGTGCGACACAACAACAATTTCACAATTTTGCAAATTTCACCGATTGGAGCCAAACATAGCAAACCTGTTTAGTACGCTTATTTTTACTTTATAATCAATATTCGTGCTACATATCATTTGTTTGCCACCAATAAAATGTGAGTACGCATTTCGACTGTAGTTTGCAAATGTCGATGTTTACCTTTTTTTGGCAAAAACGTTGATTAGGTGGGAAAAACAGCGTGATGGAGCGACTTTTGCGCTCAAGCTGCACGACATCGTCAACTGCGCATGACTGGCTTTCCAGCTGGCGTCATCCTCTCGATCTCGCTATGCAAGCGATCACTTGGCTTGAAGCGAGCAGCGTGAACACACGTGCACACTCCGCTATTCACACAAGCAGCAGCACAGACAGCAGTATCTGTGATCTTGCTGCAACAAAACCGCCGACTGGCGGCGCAGCACTGCCACACGCACGCACGCCGCACCCAGTTTGGCGTTGCAAAACTCAGCTGCAGCAGCAACCCACTGCTCATATCAGTATTACTATCCACGTGTTGTAGGTGTGTGCTGGTCTCGACAGCTGCAGCAACCCACTCGCAGACTCGCTCGCCCACCCCCCACACACCAACCACTCGGATTCTTCTACATCTTTGCGCACTCGCGACCTGTCAGCTGCGTATGAGCGCGACAGCACCAATCGAGGCAGCGTGCGCTGCTATTGCAACGACGCACTCGATTGCAACAATGACGACAACGTCGATCGCGACGACAACGACAACTACAACAACCGCAACGCGGCGACTTGGTCGCCAAAGCGAGCTGCGCAGTCCAACGTCTTCTTTCCAGACGCAGGTCCAGATGGCGCTGCACCAGCAGCTCCTGACGGCCAGCGAACGGCGACGCAACAACAACCTGAAGCCTGCGTTCCACGACGTCGCGCACCACGAGAACGGCGCACCCAAGTCGATGAAGATCTTCAAGGGCGAAGCGAAGGACATGCTCACGGGCATCTTCACGGTCCTGCTACTGCGCTTTTTGCTCGCACTCGCAGTCGTGCTCGGCGCGATCGGTGCGCTCGGACTGCTCGTGCTGGTGCTGCAGCACACGGACGTGCCCGTGTTGGGCTACGTGCGCCAGGTCTTTGACTGACGGACGATGGACCCAAGCGCCTCTATTTATCTATCACTCTTCAGTACCAGCGAGCTGGACGACGGAACGCAACAATGTGTGCACAACAAATGATTCCACTTTCTGTGTGGGTCGCTATCGTGTCGGCTGTAGTCATTAAGCGTCTGTTATCTGTAGCTGCTGCTGTCAGTCACTTACGCCTCGAGGAACGAGCGCGTGAGATAAATAGCCGTTGGGTGCGACGGCAGCGCGTAGTGCGACGCCGGCACGACCTACGATCGCGATAAGGGACTGTCAAGTCAGATGCAGCATTCACCCATTCACCCAATCACCCATAATCATTCAACGCACCACGTGGCGAAACTCGCCAGGGAGCGTCGTCTCGTCGACTGTGACCGTGCCGTCGTTTGGGTAGTTCGCTTGGTTGAACGGGTTGAGGCTCAATGAGCCCGAGACGACGAGCGGGTAGCACCGCCGCGGGAGCTTCCCGAGTCGCGCGTCGAGTTGTGACGGCGTGAATGTTGCGAGTTCGTCGGCTGCGACGCCGCCGTAGCCAGCAACACCGACGTGCTTCTTCATGGCCGTCAAGTAGCGGAGGCTGCGAGTACGTTATAAGGGAGTCATAGTGGCCATAGAGCCATTGAGCAGTAAGTTCCAGCCGTACCCGCGGTTTGGTGGTGCCAGCATCACGACGTTCGACTTGGTGTAGTTCCAGTCGACGTAGCGGAACGCTTCCTGTTGTGTGAGGCGTTGCGCCATACAGACACAGCAGAGTGGCTCGATAGTGTGAGTGAGCCGACCATCGATCGATCGTGCAGTGCAATACAGTCAGTTTGGATCCGCAGAGACGCGCTGTAAGTACGTACACGCAGCACGAGCGCGCCGTAGCCGTGTGTGACGAAGTGGATCGCGTTGTCCGCTGTGTGCGGCTTCTGGCTGCGGAGGAATTCGCTCAGCGCTGATGATGCGCAGCGCAACGTCTGCGTGTCAGTCGGTTGCTGTCTGCTCATCGAGAGACAAGCAAGCAAGCGCGTACCTTTGCCCGATGTCTCTAGCGTCTTGATGGCCACACAACAGTGTACACACATAAAGAGAGAGAGCAGCAGCTTGTCAGGTTACGCGTGCGCACATGTGCGCGAGATACGCTATGCATGACGAACCTGTGTGCGCGGGGTGTAGCGGAACGGCTGCACATCGTGGTTGCGGCAGACCTGGAAATACAGCTCGAGTGGCAGTAGCGGTAGTCTGCCGCCGTATAGATCATGCACAGTCACGAGGACGCCGCGTGTAAGCAGCGCGCCGCGGCGCGGACCGATTGCTGCAGCCGCCATGTGCACGTGCGTGTGTGCGTGTGCGTTGGATGCGCTTGCAGAAGTGAATAGTTGAAATTTCAGGATTTGAAGCAGAGTGTGGACTTCAACTGCCGTTCAATGTGAAATTTTAACTAACCATCCAAAAACGAACTTGATGCATCAATGCAGCCAATACGTGCTCGATGTCGATCGTCACAAGCAGACTCGACGCGCACAACGCTGTTCTCTCCAAGCACGCATGCGCACACGACACGGCAAGTTGACGTCTGCGCAGCTGGCAAAGCCTGAAGCCATAACGAGCGGATCTCAATCCATTGCAGAGATGATCGCAAACACTCTGTCACTCGCGAAGAACGCTCGCCGAATGCGTTCGTTCTCGCGTGGCGGAAGATGATGTGCGTACATGCAGCCACTTCAACGCGCACACGAGACGATATTTGCTAGTGACGGTGATGATGAACGCATGTGAATGAGTGCGACTGGCGTCGAGATCTTGGCGCGCGACGCTCGCACACACACAGAGCTGCGTCGCATTGAACGATCTCCAGCATCAAACACACATATATACATACACACACAGCCACACACACACGACATGGGCAACGAGATCTCGACGCTTGGCGGCGCAGTTGCGACTGCTACGACCGCAGTCGCTGCAGGCGTGACGCTCGGACAGGTCGATGCGATCAACGACGCAGTCGTAGGCTCGGTCACGTACACTGCCGAGCGCGCAGAGCAGACCGTCGTGCGCCACGTCGGTGAGACTGTCGCGATGGCTGCAGCGACAGTCGGCACGAGCATTGCAAGTGGCGTCACGCTCGGACAAGTTCAGTCGCTCAACAACGCAGTCGTGCACTGTGCGGTGAAGACGGTGCGCGCAAGCGAACAGGCAGGTGCTGGACTACTCGACCTCGCAGACAGCATGACCGACGGACTTCCAGTCGTCGGTCACGTCAAAGGCGGCATCTATTGCGCTATCGGTGACCGCTTGCGCAGCGATCGTGCGCTCAAGAGCGCGTCGCGGTCTCTCTCAGTGCTCGCCGGTGGCATCAAGGGCTACCTCGTCGGCGGTCCGGTCGGTGCTGTCGTTGGCGGCATCGTCGGTGGCGCTGCGATCGACAGCACGATCACTGGCGTCGAGAGCGCGCTGCACAGCGAGTTTCGTCCACACGGACAGATCGCGTGCTGGGACCAGGCTACAAGTGCTGCGAATAGTGCACAGCGCATCGACGGCATTGTTGGCGGCGTGCTGACGTCTGTTGCCGATGCGCTCGCGGGTTTTGCAGCTGGCAAAGCCGTGCACGCTTTGCACGGACCGCCACCGAGCGCAGCCGTCGTTAACCTCAAAGTCCCAGCTGACGACGCATCGCTATCTGTTACGAGCGCTTTCAAGCGCTGGACGTCAGTTGGCAGCAGTGGGAACGCGCCGCCGTCGATGCAAACGAGCGACGGGCTTATCCAGCGAGCGCTCGATGGACTCGGTGGACTCGTCACAGGTGGCGAAACCGTCGAGGCGCTTGTCGAGACAGCGTCCACGCCAGAGAGCAAAGACGCGATCGAGCGACTCTGGAGCGGTGCCGTTGCGCGCGTGTGCGAGGCGTTTGCACCGACCGACAATACGAACAACGGGCAATTGCGCAGTTATGCGACTACGACAGTTGAGGCCAAAGACACTGCAGCTCCCAAGCAGTTGCTGGGCCACGCTGGCATGTTCAAGGGTAAAGACCTGGTGGTATTGCTGTTCGTTGTGTATGTCGCATTGTCGGCCATTGCGCTCGGCGTCAAGGAGAGGTGACACCAGCCACACACCGACCGATGGCGTCAGTATCGGCACTGCGTCGTGCGATGCAAGTAGTAGCAACGATTAGCTGCCCACTGAGCGAAAGGTGGTTTCGCTCAGACGATGAAAATGAAAACTTGAAAAGATCACATTCATGATCGTCACAGAAGAACATATAGTACAAGTCGAGTAGGACAGCAGCGCAAGCAATGGGTGTTGTTGTGCCGATTCGTTTTGCAGCACCTTCAACATCGACAAAAAGAGCATATGAGTCATTAAACGAATGTTTTGGTCAATTACAAAATGTAGGCTGTCATCATCGATGTTTGAGGGGCCTATAACTTTTGATAGGGTATTCATGTTGTTATGCAAAAGTGGGAGTTCTCCTGTTTTAAGCATTCTTGTAATTCCATGAATAGTGAGGACTACCTGAAATGCTCCGTTTTGGCACTGAGATATGCTACAACGTATACCCGTCAAAAATGATTCTGAGTACAATAATACACGATCAAACAGCAATAAAGGCACTCATACTGCGAAGACGACGGCCCACATCGGAATATCAACGCACGCTGCAACAAAGAGGTCAAAAGCAGTGAGTAGTACAAGTCTAAGGAAAGTGCGCCGACCCAAACTCCTGCTTTCGATTCGGCAAGCGACCTAACTAATTAAGAGACCAAACTAACTAATAAAGAGACCAAACAATTGGCGTACACAATAGCGACATCTGAACAAAGCACAGCTGAGTCAATGAAAGTAGCATGATGAGAGACACCTACGCAGCCGACAGAAGCACCAGCGAGGGAGAATAGAAAATAGTATGTGCGCGTCAACTGTAAGGATTGAAACCCACAGCTCGAAAGCGCTCTTCCAGACATTACGCAGTGAGACATCGCACGAGCTACATACCACTCGAAGATTGCACACCAGAATCACACCACAAAAATACGCATTCTACTGCAAAATCGAAACGACAAAAGGCTACAAGACACTATGACGCATCGTCCGAATGGCAAAGCGACGGAAATGCAAGAAGTGCGAAAGACAAAAGAAGAGCCCCCAGGCAGGTTCGAACTACCGACCTTTCGCTTACGAAGCG
>JAADWX010000835.1:0-13715 GCA_023336405.1 Globisporangium echinulatum | reverse complement strand
GCGGTGCTGGCCACAGGCAAAGCAGCTGAGGCAGCGTTGCTTGCGTTCTTGCGCGAGCGATTGTTCAAGCCCACTGGCTTTGGCACTGTCGTCAAAGAAAAGCGGCGCTTGCATCGCGCGGGCGTGTTTAACGCGCTTATCGAGTCGTATAGGTTGCTGCTGCGCACACACAAGATCACGGATCCATCTCCCAAAGAAACTCAAGACATCTTGGCACCATGCACACAAGGTTAAGCAGACAAAGCGTAGCTTCATACATATGCACAAACACATGTTGCATTCGATGTTATTGATCTCGCTTTGTTCCGTGCGGACGCCACACGGACGTTTTGCTGAGGACTCCAGCGCTCATTGATCAATCGACAAAAGACGCATATTTTTGCAGTCATGCATAGTCGCGCACTAAAAGCACACTCATCACTCCATGCCATGAAAGCTCACATATATAGGGGCTGTCGCTGTCCCGCATTCGCACAACAGAGCAATCACACACACTCCCGCACAATTGCACCAGTCACACGCTCGCCACACGCAGTCGCGCTCGCACACGTACATACTTGCACACGTACCTGTTTGCCTGCGAGAGCGCAACGGCTATCGCGAACGTCGATTGTGAGGCGCTGGTGTGTCGACGTTTGCTGTTTGCTGATTGTTTTTGTAACGGCGGCTGGATTCGAACCAGCAACGCACAGGTCTGAGGCCCCGCTGCTCGCGCCAATGAGCTGCGCCGTCATTGTGGTCGAGATGGAGCTTTGAGCTCAATTTGTCTGTTTCCGTGAATGACGGAAAAGCGGAGCTGTCAGCGGTCAAATGCGACGAACGTATCTTCGTTTTAGTATAGTGATCTTTGTTGGCTGCCAAGCAAAAGACGCGTCGCTTATAGGTCTAGTAATGTGAGCGAAGGTGTATATATTCGTTTGTGATTTTACGCTCTGTAAATATTTACGGCCGTGCTCACATTTGCCTACTTAATTGTGGCCCCCAACATCACGATCGGCGGCTCATTTCTCAATTAGCCATGAACCACACACCTGCATGAGCCATCAAAAATCGTGTGTGTTTGCCTGTTTTCGTTTTTTTCCCATTTTTCTCGGCCTACAGCGCGTTTCAGAGCCTCTCATTCTGCTCGCACACTTGAGCCAAAAGAAGCAGTACGTGAGACGCATTCAGTAATCCAAACCTCAATCGGTTAAACGTAATCAAAACTGCTCGCTTTGCAAAAATGATTCAATCAGGCCAAAACCTTTCATACTCGATTGTATCAGGTTTACGCCTAGTTGTCCGAAAGTGTCCACCAAAAATACCTAGCCCGCTAGGTCACGGTACGGTAGAATATCGTCGACTCTCCGACCTATCTTAATGTTGTATTGTCAATTTTGGCCAATCGATTAGTTAATTGTCAAACCTTTGCACTTAAAATGAAAATTGTGCAGACGTTTAACCAATAAAACGCTGAGATAAAATGTGTGCACTGCTACAAACTACAAGTCATATGCATATCATTCGCATATATGCCACACTTCAAATAAAACTCAGACCAACAACACCAATGCCAAAGTGTCAAATCCAAAAAGGCGAAGGTCGGCTCGGTCAGGTCATTCACGATATTTTTTCGTGACGAGGGAGTGACCTAGGAGTATGTGAAAGAGTGCATGGGGCGTGATACTGCAGTATTGCACTGCTATGACGTTTAAGGAGAAAAGCCATCGGCTCGACACTCTGTCATGCCCGTATATTAGACTAGTGAAGAACTGGCTTTTCAATAAGCACCCGCTAAATCGCGCCGTTGTAAAGGGCCGCCTCTCAAAATGGGGCGATTGCTCTACATGAAGAGAGAGTCGGTTTCACGAACAACGCCACTGCGTGTACGAAGAGTGCATTGCATCAAACGATCGTGTATTCGTAAGACAATGTTCCCTCTACAAATAACTACCAAGATTCTGCTATGCTGAGTGTGTATTGGTATCTGTTCGGTCGCGCTTCAGACCTCACTCTTCTGCACAAGCAGAACCTATCGATCAGCGCGGGCGACGTCTTCTTTGTCCGCTTTATTCGCATGAAGACAAGCAAAGAGCGAGGGCCCTTGCTTGTACCCGACAACGACTTTGCGACTTGACCGATCATTGACATTGCGCGCGCTCTCGCAATCAAATCGTCCCAAGACCCGCTGTGTTTGCCAATTTGCCGGAACAACGTCAACGGACAGCACAACCGGTCTCGACCACGACGTCGCTCATTTACCTTCTCGACCGTCCTTGTGACACAAGCGTGGCGGATCCGCCGACGGATGCGAGAAGCAGCGGCATCGAAAGCATACATAGCTACGTCAATAATATGCTCGTCCGCGTCACCAAGCCGTCGGGGGGTTGACGATCACCTTACCTCTCACTCGTTTCGTCGCGGCGGATCCCAGCATGCGACCGCGTCGACGGCGCTCAGATCGAAATGGATCTTTGACCGAGGAGCAAGGCGTTTGCATACGTCTTCAACACTCCAAGCGAAGACGTGAAGGTCGCCAAGGTGCTGAGTGACCGCTGTGTCGACGACGGCGTTGAACTAGCGTCGCTTCGTCGTTTCGACGAGCAAACACAATACAAGATCAAGCGAGTGATGCAACTCCTATACAGCTCATGCCATGGCCTCGCGTCCACGCATCTTACCGTTACTACGCGCGTGCTTGAAGTGCTCATGGCGTACCTGTTGCGGCACTACGCATCGTTGCGACAGCTCGACCCAAACGCGCTTGTAGTGAAGCGTCTTGAAGAATGCACGACGACCGCTAGTGTCTCGAAAGCTGAGCTGCTGGCGTGGTCATCTGAGCTGAGAAGCAGCAAGGAAACGAATACAGGCAAGCGACCGCGCAGCAACGACGACGCCGCTGTAGAAGACCATCCGATATTCCGTCAACAAGCGGCGTTGATTGATCAGCTTGTTCAAATGAACAAGCATCTAGATCGACGTGTAAACGCGATGGAGTCGGCTATAAGCAAAACGCAGAAAAGCACGACGACTACAGGAACCGCGCAAGAGGAACATGTCAGCTGCGCCGAACCGACATCCATGAGGAGGAAAGTGTCAAGTGGTACGAACCTGAAGGAGACGCGGTACGCGTGGTACACGCATGAGCACAAGCTGTGGGAATCGACAGCTTTCACCAAGAAGCAGAAACAGTCGGATGCGAAGTTGATTGTTGCGTTCATGAAGCTATTTTTTGTTAAGAGCTACCACGACAACGTGCATGCGGTTGGAGCGCGTGCTGACCAAAAGCTGCTTACGTTTCTTGCGGAAAGTAACATCGTATGATGCAAAGTTGCTCTCGTGTCCAACGCTTTGATGCGGGCTTCTTGTACGCACAAGCGGATAAGTCGCACACAAGTCTATTCGCAACAAGACACTCATGCCCATCCACCACATACCCAAAAACTCACTCGGCTCACGAGCCGGATTTCAAACGAAGTGCGTGGCACTGTTGGAGTTGCGTCCCCTACGTCTTGATCCGGCTGCGATTCGGCACCTGCGCAACACGGTGGCGATCAGATGCACTTGCACTCGGGAATAAAAGCGCTTCGAACTCAACGATCTCTGTGAGTGAATCGGCGCAAACGAGACAGACGAGTCGGCAGTAGCCGTCACCGACCTTCGCGCGTATAGGGTGGGTTATGAAAACGGCATGCCCTTTAACCACTGTGTGTTCGACTGCAAGCGCGAGAAAGGTACAACGTACTCCCTGGTCGATTGGGAGCCGACTTGGGAAGTACGCGCACGCTTGAACGCGGCCGTCTTTCGCTACATTTAATCACGAGCGTCTTGTGCTCGTTCGCCTTAAGTACATCGATTACGGTGCGGTAGAAAACAACACGCTTAACGCCACAAAGCATTAAGAATAGGAGCAACAGTAGATCAGTGTAAGCGAAATCATTGATCAAAACAACATCCATTTGATCGCTATACCAATCGTATTGGCATGACTAGAAAGCTCACACAACGCCTCAGTAGTTACCATGCTCGTTCGCGCGCCACACACAAAGTATCAACCCTTCTGGATTCAACGATGCTCATGCGGTTCGCAAACTTCCACAGTAACATGATGCGTAATGAGCACATACAGTCTGCTAATCCCACGCGTCATCATGCGCACTGCTGAAGTGTCATGCACACCGATTGATGACACTATGATTGCACACGCGCCACACACAAAGTTTCAACCCTTTAAGGTACAACACTGCTCACAAAGTATCGCTCGTCACATGACACACAAGTTTGCACACAGCTTGCTCGCGGCGGGGATCGAACACGCGCTCATGTGTTGCCATAAATGCATTCCCACCACGAGGATAGGGAGAGAAATGCAGGCGAGACGATTTCAGCGTAGTGCTCCATACGTACCGCGGTGCATGTGGTAGTAGCAGAGCGCGGTAGCAGGAGAGCGAACAGTGTGCTCGACATTCTGTCAACAGCAAATGGTGGGAGCAACAGCGGCGAGCACAAACGCAAAGGGGCGAGTTTTGTTTGTTTCGCCCCTTCTCTCCCCTCCCAATATACCGATGTGAGGTTTGTCGCTTGGTTTATAACCTACTGTTGGTTTATTGTGGCATTTGCGAGCGCTCACAGTGCACAATAATAGTGGATCCCGAAGGAAAAATTGATGAATTTGCTAGCTAGTGCACATGCCATTTCCTCACACATGTGACTCCGACCCAAAGAAAATGAAATAGCCACAGAGCCTACAACGCTTCATTTATTAACCATTAACCCTATTCGTGCCACATTAACCGCACAATCGCCTGTTCAAAAATATGAACCAATAATACCAACCTGTAGTGCTATTTTGATACTGGTAGGAGCGGTCGGTACATTCGGAGAGTTTATGTTATGGATGAATATCATCGTCTCGGACCTAAATTTCTTTCAGTACGCCTTATTTCGTCCAATCAAGTGTTTATTTGGATTAACAACAGCGATCGATCAATAGCCATAGTAAGTAGCGTATAGTAGCATATCAGCTCACTATCTAACTTGCTGTGGGCCATGACGCGCTCGAGCCTGTCAACACAAAGCGCGTCAACGCTACGTCAAGGAAGGTGTTCGACAGGTTTCTCGGTGCTGAGGGCATGGATCATGCGTATGTGTGCGACTGATGTGAGTGGGAGAGTGTTCGTATCTGTGATGGACAAGTTTGGCGTGTATTTGGTGTTAAACGATAGCAAGCGAAGCAAGCAGCTCTCTAGAAACACGTGCATGCAATACCACAGGCATGTGAAGATGTGGCTTCTCGATCTGTTTCCTTAGCATCGCTCTGAGTTTGTCAAGTGTTTGCTCGACATGGGCAGGACGCTCGACAGCTCGTGAGGGTGGAGGAATGGTAATGAAAGCGACAAAGATTAATCTTAAAACAATGATGTTGTATACGAACGGACGCATGTTAAGTGGCAATCAAGGTGCATGCCTGCTTTCTCTTTTATGGTACATGTTTGGCAATGCGTATGATGTAATACATGTACGAAAACAAAACGGGACAATTCACGCAGCGGAGTGTTCATTGTGCAATTTGTGCGTGTTACGACAAGTGCGGAACAAGGTCTGTCGCTCTATCCAGACGCTGACTGTGCTACCTGCCCACTCCTGTCCTTGCATGTACTCTTGCTACGCAAACTTCACCCTCACCCGGCCTCGTCGTCGGTCTTCCAAACGCTCCTGCTTTGGCGTAGCTGTCGCTAGTCGACGAGCCGCCGCTGTCTGAGCTGCTTGAGGTGCAAGGCGACCCCTATCTTGCACCAGCTGCTGTGGTGGCTACAACAGTCGCTGCTGCATCCGCTGCGGCACCTGTCGCAATATACAGACACATCAATAGGCTGCTCGACAGCGCCGCAAAAGCATCAGGCTAAAAATACGGTGTTTAATTACGTTTTTAACACAAGCAAAGAGAACCACAAGGTGTCCAAGGATCTCAGTGATTGACGACCAACGTACGACGTACTGACTTGGGCAGCATTGGTGCAACCGCGCGCAAACGCGTCGCTGCCATCGAGCGCTTCGCGTCATGTTCCAACTTGGCGTCGACGCGCTACGGCATCTCTGCCAGCGTGCGCTCGACGCTCATGTATACTCTTCTTTTACACTACCGGTGTCTCAAGGAATCGCACGCAGACAATTTAGCAGAGCGTCGAGCGATGCAGACTCGACGAGTAGTGCTCGTTGGCGGAGTTGTTGGTGTGGTCTTTGGCAATTGCGTGCGCGAGCGAGCAACGACCAAATAGCTCGCAAACCGAAATCGGCTGAAGCTGATTCGCCATCAAGCTGCTGTTATTGATCAACTACTCCTAGTAACTCGCCGGCAAGACGGCTTGCAGACGATGGCCAGCTCGCAGCGCAGGCGGCAGGAAAGAAGACGCGTGTTGCAGCAGTTGATCATGCTGCGGTCACAGCCAAACGCCACCGCTCCCCGCTGAAGTCGCTGAGCGCCATGGTTCGAGTGATTCTGTATTGAGTGGAACAACGCAAATAACCAACGAAAGCCAGATAGCAATTTGTAGTGGCGTTCATGCGGCAGATCATGAACAGTATCACATTGTGCATACACGTTAATTCGTACATTTCACATTGGTCTCGTTGCTGTGTTCTCTCGCTTGTTTGGGATATTCGCAACTCCATTCCAACATGGATTCGCACTGCCTCTTGCGAAACCGTACGCTCGCGCGAGTAGCTCGGTAACAATCGCGATAGAATGCGCTTGTAGTCGCACGCACACAAACCCTCGCAATACACGCATACTCACTCGCAATGACCATCACTCTAACTCACAATGACCATCGCTCTCACCCACAAGGGCCGTCGCTCTCACTCGCAATGGCCATTATTCACACGCACACACAAGCTATACACGCATGATCGCTCGCCTACACTCGCACTACAGCGTGCTCGCACCGCTAGCCGACTTGTTCACTCGCGCAGTTCAATTAGCAGTCATGCAATGCACAATAACAACACACGAGTCGATACAAACAACGATTCAGTTAGGACTTAAATATATTTGTTATGTTGTGCTGGTGTTGGCTTAAATACAACTTGCTCGTGCGTGTAATGAGCAGCGAAGCACACGGTGTGGTCGCACTGCACGTCGTTCAAGTAGATCTTGGCGGTTCGCAGTTTTAGCGCGGGTCGTGAAGCTGCATGACCATGGTGCTGCACGTCTATCGTGGCGCATCACGAGCTTGCTGATCGCGTCAAGCAACATGAGTGGCAACTGGCGTTGTAGCGGCAGTGTGCGCTGCCAACGGCGTACGCGCATACGCGGTTTGCTGCGCCTGAGTAATCGCTTCTGATGCTTGCGAAGAATAACGCTGCGGTGCTTATGCTGGTGTGCTGAGCGCTGTTGCGCTGTTTTCCTGGGGAGAGTGTTGCACTGAGAAGTAGGGGCGAGACCATGTAGCCGAGTAAATGTGACATGTGAAAAGTTACTATATTCAAGAAATATATGCGTTAGTTGGTCTGTTATCTGGTCCAACAGTCCGATATTTTATATTATGGACGTATATCGTCACTTAGCCAACACTCTATTTTTGACTTGATTTTTGTATTGCGTAATTGTAATGGGACTCAGGCCAGTCCTACTTATCGCGTGAGCAAACAGCTGGACGGCACTGATCCCGTGTCGTGAGGAAGCGCTGACTTCAGCAAAGGGAACTCTCGCTGGGAGAGCCGATTGCCTTATCCGAGCTGGTCTTGAGCCCGTGGTCGCAGAGAGAGGGGAGCGGAGGCTACTTGTGTGCTTGATGGTAAATTTGCAACTGAATTAAAATGCAGTCCTGGTTCCTGCTGCTGCTCGCAGCACTGCTCGCCGTAGCTACTAATGCTCTGCTTGCCTAAAGCACCCGAAGGGCTCCTAGAGGTTTTACTCAGTAAAACCTTACTCCTACAAAAATGACCTACTGCTGCGAAATTTAACCTTGGGGTCCTGTGAAGTTCAACCCACCGACCTTGAACTGGAAGTCCGGGTGGAAAATTCCCGTAATGTGATTGGCTCGCGCCTCTCACTTGATCTTCGGTGCCGCGTCGACCTGCGTCACCGATCCAGTTCCCCAAGAGCAGGAACCATCATTCCGCACAAGTTTACGACCAAGAGTGATTACCCTCTTGGTCTGTGCCGGAATCTTCCATGATCTGTCATTGCATGACAGATCATGGGTCCTGACGAGTCACCAATGATGGTTGACAACCGTCATTCCTGAAGTGTGAAAGTGGTGTGGACCACACAACCGAACCTCCATGTAATTGGCTTAGGCCCATTGCAGCAGTACGTACTCATCCGGGGTTTTAACGAATATTAGCCAATAATATAATTCTCAAACACATTATCATCGAATAGAACAAATTATTGTAGGGTTACCTTTCATAAATTGCGTGTCGACGCGTGGCCAACACATCACGTCAGCAGTATATGCATAGCTAACCGAAGTCGTTCGCAAATTTCACGAATATTACGCACTCATCCGACAACGACACTGAACATAAGCATGAGCCTTCTAAACCTGTCGAGACGGCGATGAACGTCTTCAAGCGATTCCTTGCTGCTGAAGACGCGTCTCCCGTGTACGTCCGATGTACACTTGTCCGAGGCGTCAAAAGTATTAAATTTGCCAAGCTCATGGACCGATTTGACTTGCATTTGTAGTTTGTAGTGGACAACAACTGGCCCGCAATACAATCATGAGTTACTATCGTAGCGTGAACAACTGGTTAATCGACGACCAACCACAACACCGTCAGGCAACCCAGAAGCAGCTGCTAAAGATGGGTAGGACGCTCGAGCGGGACTGCTTTAAGCAACCAAGGTGACATCGTCGATGATGCTCCTGAGTGTACGAAGGAAGATCTATGCATTTTGGTCGACGAGAATTACTTCGGCGCAAGCACAACCAAGGACTACCAACATGCCGCACTCCTCGCGTCATATGGTACGCATTTGGCTGGTCGTCGGATCTTGCGTTCGTAAACAAGAGCAACATATCTACCGCGGACAAAGTACTATTCATCCGATTAAATAGAGCTCAGGAATAGGAGGAGCAGGGGTTGTCGCACTGTCCTGACAAAATCAGCTCTATTACCTGTCCTCTTCATCGGTGTCGCGTTAGCCATGAAGCACGCACCGAGTGAGCCGCTCTTGCAGTTGCCCGTACACAACGAGGAGGGGATAGACACAGCCTTCGAAGATGTGCGAAGTGGCACTTCTCTTGTTGAATCTCTATCAATGTCACAACTGCGGAAAGGAACCTTCTGTAGAGCCACCAGTCCGCCATCAGTCCGCGACAAAGAAAGATGCAAGGCTACGTTAACAGAGTGGCGAAGACATCGCCAGTCAAAAGCAAACACAACTCCGAGCTTCTCGTCGCATTCATTCCGTCGCGGCGGTGCCGAGTATGCAAATCGCGATGTGTCCGTTAGTGTACAGTGGATTTTAAAAGAACAAGGACTTCGAGCACGCAGTACTACACTACTACACGTGAGGATATAAGGTGTCTAAGGTGCTTAGTGACTGGAAGTCTGGCGACGACCCGGCAATCGTACCATTTAGTTCGTTCGACTCTGCGACTCGTCAGAAGATCGTATTGTATTGTGTCGTTCTTCACTTCAAGTTCGAGCAGCGAAAGCTGACCGTGACCTTGATCTGGAACATTCCCGAGCTCATCCCAAGCGCAAGAATTTTCCATATGTGTCTCGTATGTGCGAGTGTCTATCAAGCTAGATGAGCTTATGACTTAGGCAACCAAGGACAACGACAATGGCAGCGTCACGTTTTCTTACAAGAGAAGCAGCTCTTTAACCAACTGAACATCATTATCAGTGAGCTTCTCGACATCAACCACATGCTTCATGCGGATCGATGTCTGCAACTGTCGCTGTCGCACAGCCGTATGATTCGAACAGAGGTTTTACTCAGTAAAACCTTACTGCTACAAATATAACCTACTTCTGTGATATTTAACCTTGGGGTCCTGCGAGTTTCAACCCACGGAAGTCTGACGGGAATATTCCCTGCGACGTGATTGACCGAAGCCTCTCACTTGAACTTCGGTGCCGCGTCGACCCGCGTCACCGATTCAGTTCCTCAAGAGCAGGAACCATCATTCCGCACATGTTTACGACCAAGGGTGATTACCCTCTTGGTCTGTGCTGGTATCTTCCATGACGTCATTGCATGACAGATCATGGGTCCTGAAGAGTCACCGACGATGGTTGGCAACCTTCATTCCTGAATTGTGAAGATGGGGTGGACCACACAACCGAACGTCAGTGTAATTGGCTTAGGCCCAATACATAAAGTGACGACAATCTTCGCATGTGCGAAACCACGTTCGAACTTCAGGATTGGTGACATCAACTGTCCAGTGGCTGTGCGAGACGAGGTACGACAGAAGAAGACCAACTGACGTGATTCGAAGCAGCTCAAACTCTGAACGACCAGCAATCCAGCGTGCGGATTTCAGATTGCAACAAATCTGGACGGTTGAAGTTCAAAGATCTCCAGCGTGTTAGCTTCAGCGTCAGCTGGTTCGCTCTCTTCAGCGCGTCTGTGCCAGCTTCACCTTGTCAGCTTCAGCTTCAGCTTGTCGGCTCCAGCTTCAGCGTAACAGCTCCAGCTTCGGCGTGTCAGCTTCAGCTCCAGCTGTTCGGAGTCTCACGGTGAGCTATCCGAAGTGACAAAGTGTCGTTTCGTCACTAAGTGCGGCAGCGTGAAGTGTCGGCCGTACCCACCGTGAACAGTCGCTGCACCACGCGAGTGCTACGAAAGAGCGAATGCCCAACGTTCCAGCTAAGACCGAATCTACAGCCAATGCGGGTGTACAGTCGCAAGTGCTGCAGTAAGTCCGAGCTTCTAGAACAAGTGGCGCAGAGCAATGTCGACAAGCGCTAGGCTTAGCAGATGTGCGCTCTTCACATATTGAATACCAGTTCCGAATTTGCCTCGTACGACGCAGTGCCTATCGCTCGTCCACCGCGCCGACCATCATAGCAGTGTACTGCAGACATCGCTATCTCAGTATACCGCCAACACCAAGCACATCGCCTCGCATTCCAGCGATCTACGCAATACCGCGACTACAAGCTGCACTACCAAACCGTTTGTACTTCGTGTGAGTGAGCCTGACGTGTCCGTCTGAACCGTGTGAGTGCGATTGATGTGAGTGTCTTCGGGCTCATCAAGCCAAGCCACCTTGCACATCCTGGTACTGGATTCACAACCCGGTTCCAGCGTGCGGATTCCATATTAAGTGTGCAAGGGTGCCTAGTGAATCTCAAACCGCGTGAGCCGGAGTGCCGCCGTGCATTGAGCTCCTAGATTGTCTGAGTATCCGCTGCGGAAGCAGACCCGATCCCAGAACTGTCCGAATCGGACACTGCGGTCATTGTGCGTTTGTGTGTGTGTGCGTGATAAGCCGACTCTCCGTGCTCGTGTTTGTCTCTGGTGTGACAGTGTGACCAGAGTCTTGTATCTCAGAGTGCTAAACAGTGTGATCGACTTCTTCTGTGTTAGTGTGCTTGCATAAGAGTGACCTTATATATATATATATATATATCGTGTGAGGCTTTCGTGTGCAAGACTGTATCCAAAGTTGAACTGAGAGTGATGCACTTGTTGCCAACTCGAAGTTTAGCTTGTGTGATAGAATCCGAACGCTGATCTGGGTTCGAGAAGCTGAGGGGAGAGTACTCGAGTATCGAATCTAAGAAGTTCGAAATCTAGTGTGTGAAGAAGAGATCTCGAATCCAGATTACAGAGTGTGTGTAGTCGCTTGGAGTCTGATTGCTTCCGAAAGGTTATCAAACCGCATACTCCATCGCATATAAATGTTTTTTTATATTGTATGTGAAGGCAGAGTATCACTTGGTTCAGTGTGAAAATCAACATGGACCTCTAATTTGAACCAGAACTCAGCTATACGTCCGAATCCAAGTTACAATACGTTAACCTACGTGAACATTTCGGACCACCAAGTCTATCACAAGATTCTGTTAAACAAAGTGTGATCGACCAAATTATTTTTTGGATTTCGTACCATTACTAAATGGAAATGGAAATATTGTTAATCAAATGTTAACATATGTCGGGTGTGATATGATTCCCCGAAAATTAGGTGTGTTAAATGAGATTTTGCTAGTGACAACATATCACAAACGCGCATCTGCATCTGATGTAGAGTGGTACGGAGATCGCATGTGTGCAACAGTGGCTATACATGCATATATTATACGAAAGTATGCGAATATCGTCGTACTTATGTGTGACTCTTTATGAACGTAGTTTTGCGTATATTTCTACATTTTGATCGTATGATATGACAATTTTTTGTAAAATATTATATAAATGCTTCGGATAGTGTTGCGTCTATCTCACAATAGGCACTCTAATTTTATGCATGGCACGTGGCGAAGGTAAATGTTGTTGTAGTTTTAAGGAAAAACCTTTCACTATTGCAAAGCCACCGGCTACTCAGGCGGCGCTCAAGTGGTACGTACCGCGATGGACAGAGACCGTCTCGTTGTAAATGCCTGTCTTAAGCAGATATATAATAATTATCATTTAGATATAAATATCTATATAACTAATTAAAAAAATCTGCAATTAAGCCTTTATACATTAAGCGTGAACGCACCGTGACCAACAGTTCATGTGCGAGCGCGCGGCTGAGAATCAAGTGGCAAACGCGCGATGCCTCACACGACAAACAGATAATGCCTTTCGCCTCACATTGCACAGCCACTACTCGTTTATTTTAACTCGTCGCTTTGCACCACGGTCACTCCGCTTCTCTCTGAACTGTCCACCTCACGTTCCGCAGCCCACATAACCGCTTGATCGTGTTTGTAACCGACCTGCCTCACGGCCTCGAGTTGTCGGTTCACTGAGCGGTACACGGTATGCGTTACTCAACAGCATTTGCGCATCTTGTTATTTGATAAATTGGTTTTAGCGTTTCGCCAGGCTCGATTACTATGAACTTTCACAAGTCTAATTATTTTGTCCTTAACTCTGCTAATAACATATCCAATCGAAACGACTGAGAAAAAGACAACATTTCCCTAAGATGTACTGCCATGTGATTCAGTAAAACATCGACATTATCAGCTGAGATGATGAAACCATCAGTCTTCTTCGGAATGAAGGATGGAACGACCGTGCGACCACCGACTCGATGTTGCGACTCGTGGAGGTATTGGTGGCACTGCATTTTGGAATACCAGTCTGTCGTGTTGTGAAAGCGCTGCTCTTCTCGTCCAGCGTACCAAATCGCTGGATCCGATCGCAGAAGCCATCAAGTATTTCGACGACGAAGTCCAGCTTGACCCGTTTCTCCGGATCTTTAGCGCACATCAATTTAACGAGGTCTCGCACGCTGGCTTGCGCGATGACTGATGTCAACCGAGGCAACTCGCCGGCCTCGATCCTGTCCAGCAGCTCGCAATCGTCCACTTTGCCCGCACTTCCCCACGGCGGACCCTGCGTGATCGCCTCGAGCATGCACATGCCGAGCGAGTAGACGTCGGAGGCAGGCGACAGCGCTTGACCGTCGGCGCGCAAGCACTCTGGCGCAGTCCACTGCAACGCACTCGGCTGTCGGGGCGACACAGGCGGTGTGTTCGCGCGCGCAGCATGCACTTCGCTGCGCACGTCGTGGAAGCCAAAGTCCGTGAGCTTAGCGCGCTCGTCACTCGTC
>JAADWX010000834.1:0-13723 GCA_023336405.1 Globisporangium echinulatum | reverse complement strand
CTTTGCAGGGCTCTACCTCTCGTT
This sequence comes from Globisporangium echinulatum, assembly GCA_023336405.1. NCBI lineage: Eukaryota > Oomycota > Peronosporomycetes > Pythiales > Pythiaceae > Globisporangium > Globisporangium echinulatum. The sequence goes on along the minus strand of JAADWX010000834.1, from coordinate 13,699 downwards.
CCTCATCCGCAAGGTCTCGTCGGACTTTCAAGAGTCGATCTGGATCTTTGCGTCCGCACTCGTCGTGCTCTTCACGAGCGTCATTCTACTACCAATGGCGTACCTCGTCGAGCTGCCTGCAGCGACGTTCTACATGTTCTTTTCGTTGCTGCTGCTCGCGTCGACTGCGACAGTCATGAGCCTCATGATCGTACCGAAGATCTTGCGGCTTCACGCTGAAGCGAACGACACGACAACAGTGTCAGGCACCACGTCGCGCGGAACGAGAAGCTCGATCAACAGCTCAACCAACGGCGATAGGAGCAGTGGCGGCAGAGTTGCTTCATCAAAGACAAAGCCAGTGAAGAACAAGAGAGAGTCGATGGCAAGCATTGTGCCGATGGCGTCCGGGAAGAAGAAGTCGCGGCCATCCAAGGTCCAGATCACGCAGGTGCAGCCATTCTCACCAGAGAACTGAGCGAGCTTGTCGCAGCAGTACATATGCATATGCATATGCACATTTATATAAAGGACACTGATGGTGTCGAAGAGCTCGAGTGCATGTGTATGTACGAGCAATGGGAGCCCTGCAAGCGCAGAGCTGTCGCTGCAGCGCTTGATGCTCGTGCGAATCACTGTACCTGGATGAGCTGCTGCTGATGGCGAGCGAGTGAAACGATTCGTAACTGCGAGTATTGTCCGAAACGATTGTCGCGATTTGAGCGAATTGCGGTAATCAAAAGCTGTGCGCACAAAATGTTGGTTTCAGTACTTGGACAAGTATACAAAAACCAAGTCATTTGGGTCATGACATCATTCGAGTGGATGCGATTTTGTCGGTCTTGTTGTGTTCGGCAGACTCGACCCGACGTGCAGCTTCGTAGCTCAGCAGTTCAGAACCAGCTGCTGCGAGCAGCGTAGCTCAATCCTGGCATTGGCTCTCGCGCGCTCGTGGCGCCGCCAACACGCACTTGCACTTGCGCACACGTACACGCACGTACACTCACTCGCCTTCCTCTCCCCAACGCACCCAATGCTGCGCCGCGCATTCCGCCCAGTCGTGATTGGCGCGACCTCGGCGCTGACGCTTGGCGTCGTCTCGCTTGTCGTCGACGCACCGACGGCCGACAAGGGCGACGGCACGTTCGTGCACCGGCGCGAAACGACGTTCCCCGAGTGGGTGCACAACTTTGGCCGCGTGCCACTCTTCGTCGCTGCGACGTCGGTCGCCAAGGTCTTCCTCGAGCACCTCAACACGTTCCATGTCGAGGGTGCCGACGCGTTTCGCGCAGCGATTGAGAATCGACCGCCCGGGACAGCGATCATCACGGTCTCGAACCACAGCGCGACCGTCGACGACCCCGGTGTCATCGCCTCGTACGTCTCTCGCTTGCTGCTGCTGCTGCGTGTGTGTGTGTATGAGTGTATACACACTGCTGGAACTGATGTAGCGAACGCTCACTGACGCCCACGTGTCGTCGCCACAGGATGCTGCCGTGGAAGTACGCAGTGCTGCCGAGTCTTGGACGCTGGAGTCTGTGCAGGTGCGACTCTGACTATTGGTTGCCAGACCCTCGGACGCCTACGATTGACTGTATATGTCGACTGTGTCAACAGCCAGGAGTACAGTTACTGCAAGGGCAAAGCGATCGCTGCACTGTTTTTTGGCTCCAAGACGCTGCCGGTCAAGCGCGGCGCGGGCGTCGACCACGAGGTGCGATTGACCGACTGCCTGACTATCTGACGGACGGACGGACTGACTGAAACGTGTGGCTGCAGATGCTCGAGGCGATCTTTGAGAAGGTCGAACAGGGCGAGTGGGTCCACATCTTTCCCGAGGGCAAGATCTGCCAATACGAACGTACGTACTGACTCACCTCTGAGTCTAAATCTGAGTCTAATCTGAGTCTGTGACTGAAAAACCGACTGACTGACTGACTGACTGATGGCCACTGTCGTCGTAGTGCTCGGTGGCCGCGAGTCGCCTCGGCGCGACGAGATCGGACGTCTCAAGTGGGGCGTCGGGAAGCTCATTGCGCGCGCAACGGTGCGGCCGATCGTCGTGCCGTTCTACCACTACAACATGGAGAAAGTCATGCCGCAGAACGCGCAGAACCATCTGATTCGGCTCATGCCCGAGACTGGCAACGAGCTGTTTGTGCGTGTCGGCACGCCACTGTCGTTTGACGATCTGTTTGACGCGTTTGAGAACGAGCGCGTCGTTGGCGCCACGCCGTGGACGACGCAGGACCGCGAGCGCGCGCTGTACCAGGCGATCACAAAGAGAATAGAGGACGCGTTGCTCGAACTCGCAGCGCCGTTTGCAAACCCAGCTGGCTCGGCATTCGAAGCTGCAGCCGAGAAGACGGCAGCAGCAGACGCAAAGAGGCAGCGTGCATGAGTTTCGGCCGACGCTGCTGCTGCTGATCGAGGTAGTGCGCACATACACTTGTCAGCAGTAGCATTGAGGACATAGGAGCGACCTGCATGGAGCGCCTTGGCGCGAATAGAAGCATTCATGTACTTGGTCGTATGCGCCTCAGTCTATTGTCCGCAATGGCGGAGGATACGTTGTAGACTGGGCGTCCAACCGCTCGCGTCGTGGCTGCGTGGGAGTCGAGGTCGTCGTCCAAGTCGTCGTCGATCGGGTCCCAGTGCGGCGAATCTGCTGGACCACTCGAGCGCCTAACGTGAGTTTCGAACGTGTGTCGCATGCGCCTGCACGCGAGCGTGTCGGCAAGCCCACGCTCGTCTTCATGCTCGGTGGGGTGCTCGTGCTCTTGACGGATGTCACTTGTAAGCGATTCCATCAACATCAGACAATTACACAATCAAAATACTAATTTTCGCTTGACTTTATACCAGTACTGGTATTGCAAACGTTTGATCAAGCAGATATTGATTTAATCTGTACGAAAACTATAAGTGAAACATTATTAAAATTAAAATATCGATCGTGAACAACTGCAAAGAGAACAGCGTTGTAATAAGCAACACATCGATCACGATCGGTACGCAGCGTTCATTGTGCTCTATTGTGGTGTTCGATGCGTTTTTGCCATTGTAAGCGTGAGCGAACCCCATCATGTCTGCAATACCCTATCAACGACTACATCAGCAAAATGACGCGCTGACGTTACTCGGTAGTTGCACCTCAGAGTTGGTAAGTTGGGACGCTACGTACGAGAAATGATATCCCAGACATTTGCGTTTGCAACCTGGCGATACGTCGCCTGGCCTCAGCCCTATTGACTTGATTGATCGTAGGACGTTGTCAAGCACCATGCAGCAGTGGTAATCACTAGCCGTTTCATCGTCAATCATAGACCACATCTTGATCACAGTTGAAGAAGTTTAATGGCCCGATAATATTACAGTAGATAATGTTTTAACACACGAAGACGATGCTGCAGCAGCGCATCGTGCTTTGTAAGCAGCAATGTCAACGCCTATGTCAAACCTAATGGACAGCGCATACACAAGCGCGATGCGTCTTCTGCCTTCGCAGCCGTGAAATTTTTTACATTCCTTGACGCTCATAACAATGGCACGCTGACACCAGAAACATTTTGCGCGGAGCACGTTGACGAAAAACACATCGGACGCTTCCGTACGTTTCTCGTTGACGATCCTGCAATTGGCTTCTCTCAACGTACTATTTTTAGCGTAAAGCGCCAGATTGTCCGAACGACACGTACGTCTTTTTTCGACCGAAAACAATGGTATTCGAGCTTGCGCACGACGCTACATAATGAGAAGGTTTTCCGCTCTAAGACAAAGCGCCTCACATGACGTTTCATGACGTGCATGTTTATGCCTGAGGTGGGTTGCTCGCAACACTGTCACGGCGTTTAATATACGCTGCTGGCTATCCGATAAAGACTCGTTGGCAGAAGCTCCAATGACGGTTACTTTGCGGATGGGCAGCTACATATGGTGGGCACTTATATGTGGACGAAAGAAGACAGAGAAAGAGCACACCGTGTCGGTTTTTCCTACGGTACCGCCTGCCCGACCGCGTGTTCAGCAAAATTGCGTTTGAGATAGTGCAAGTGTCGGCATATCGAGTCAATCACATCAGCAGGTGAACCCTATAAGCTCACGTAAAGCATAAGCTCGCATTCCAGCCGACAGGGTGCGGCCGCTGTCGCCGCACCCAGCGCCGACGTCAACAGGAGTGACCTGGCGCATCGCGGGCGATGGGCGGGTTTAACACTTTGCTTGAGTATTTCGCTGAAACCATCTCGATCTATTCATCCCGCAACGCTCGACGGCAATGGTGCAGCTGCTGCTCAACAAAGCGCACTAGCAGCTTGTCGCATCCACCGTTACATGTTGCATCTTCGTGTCGATGCGTTTATTCACACGCTTACCGCATCGCTGCTTTTCTACTTCAACGCGACTAGAACCTCTCACTATAATAATGCTGCAATGACGATTGACACGCAATTGCAAACGCAGCAGGCGGTCAAGCATTTGAACTGGAGCGCGTCAATACGGAAACGGTTGTTTTTGCGTTTGATAATCTAAACTCACTGCCGCTTGTCGACACATCACCTCCTGTCGACGCCAGATCCGAACAACAAGCTTGCGCTTGGAGGAGGGCTCGATCAGCTTGCTTTATCAACGTGAGGCGGCCTTTGAACTCGCTGCTCAAGGGCTTTGACTCAATTGATCGCACAGCAACAGGTCGCTCAAGCCTGTACGCTCGCCAGTATGCACGGCAAGCAAATCTTATCAGTGTGTTTCGAGCATTGCAATGTAAAAGCAGACAGTTCAGAGTCTCCTATACGCCACCCATCATCCTACGTACTTGCAAGCGGAGCGAGCGTGGCCCGCGACCTTCGCTCCTTAATTGGCTAGATGATGTCGAGCTTACTGTTACGATAGTGAGTATACGGGCTAGACACTTACTAGAATATGCCACGAGCAGAAAGATGCACGTCGTGCAGTCAGTTTCGCTCGCGAAATAAGCTGCCCGGTGAGATCGCAAGGCATGGATAACCAGACGTGGGGGTCTGTGTGCAATGCAGCCGCACTTGACGCACAGCGCGAAAGTCATAAACTTACTGCGCGCAAGGACGGAGTGCGGCGTTTTTAAAGAACCGGCGCAGTCACAGGCTGTAATGGGCTCTCCTATCCCATTACATGGAGATCGATGTGGACCACATCATCTCGAGCGCGTTCCGCTGAGACACGGTTACCGAGTGGAATACCGGTAGTACCGTAGCGTACCCACGTGCGCATGATGACGTCACAGGTTGACGTCATTAGGCATTCCGGCACAGCACAATAGAGATTCACGGTAATCACTACTGGGCGCAATCATGTGCGGAATGATGGTCCCTGCTCTTGGGAACAAGGCAAGCGACGCAGTCAGCGTCACGGTCCAAGTTCATGCGAGGGGTACGAGCCAATCATAGCGCTGGGATATTCCCACCAGACTTCAAGTTCAAGGTCGATGTGTTGAACCTCAGTGCACCCAATGTTATGTATGTAGGTTTATATGTAGGAGCGAGGTTTTATCCATAAAATCTCTAGGAGCCATTCAGGTGCATTAGGAGCCGCGGCGAGCAGCGCCACGAGCAGCAGCAGGTACCAGGACTGTATTCTAACTCAGTTGCAAATTTTCCATCAAGAACACAAGTCGCCTCCGCACCTCTCTCTCTGCGACCTTCGGCTCAAGACCAGCTCGGCTAAGGCGATCGACTCTCCCAGCGAGAGTTCCCTTTGCCGAAGTCAGCGCTTCCTCACGACACGGGATCAGTGCCGTCCAGCTGTTCACGCGTTAAGCAGGACTGGCCTGAGTCCCATTACACAGGCGTCATCAAGGCCTGAGGAGATATGACACTTGTTGCTGCCATGTTATGCTTTGGTTATTTTGCCTGTGGTGATACGAAGTCATGCAATACAATACATGTGCTGTCACACGTTGGAGCTGACATACAATCGTACACACATGCACAAAAATTCACGTATGTACGCACGCACCAATCACTCTACCCTCTGCATTTGCCGAGATGTGCGAGTTCAAGCAAGCGTTGGAAAGGCGCTTGCTGCAGCTGCGCATTTAGTGGTTTTGTATGTGTTTGTGCCTGAGGGAGAAAACTGATGATGTCGACGCCAAAACCTTAGCTGTAGAATATTTACTTGGCGAGATTTTGTGTTGGAAAGTTTTCCACTGCACGTCAATGCAGATGTATGTTGGATTTGCTGTTCAACGCTTATCTTCCGTCACTCTTGTCTACGGCAGCTACAGTGACGACAAGTGATGTTCCGTTTGTTGGCGGTACGAATGATTGGATGCGCTTCGTCTGACGTTAATAATACTATATACTATAAAATGATCAAACTCCGACATCTAGGATATTTTCTTCATTTGGTCAAATGATCCGAATTTACGGATTCACGATCCAGCCTTGTAGCGCTGTGTCAAACGGGACCGGAGCAATCAAGATGCGCTTGAGCATATAAGCTGGCGATTTGGTGGAGTGCCTCTCATTGTCGCGGCGGCCATGCGCGTATTCTGGCAAACACGAGATGCAGATCGTACGTCGTTGTTCGTGATGACCACGATACGTACTACTGATGAATTGGATGAGAAACTTTGCATGCACAGTTTCATTAAGATTAGAGTTCGTCTTGTCGCTACAGCTGAAGTGCGCGAAATGTTGTGACCACTGTTTATGCTTGAGTATGTGGGTGCACAGTGAAGTTATGAAGTTTGCGCGAAGAATGGTTATAAGAGCGACAAGTATTGTAACGAGGTCTGCACGTCATATCTTATGTTTATTGTGTCCATCTATGAGTCTAATTATCATCTTTGATGACCGTAAGGAACATGATTTGTGGCGCTAGACATTGTATATATTATATATCTAAATTATCAATGTATGGTGTATACTATTTTTGTAGCGAATAGAATGATATCTCTAAAACGGTAGTTTCTGAAATTACTTGGTGCGACGATCCGAATTCGTGGATTCCGCGTCGCTTTGAGCCAAGTGTGCAAGTTTTGCCTCCAGATCTCCCTCTGCGCTCGCCGTCGCCGCAACTGCGTCCGACTGCTCGCCGACCTTCCAGCGGAGAGCGAGCGTGCTCGACACTTGCCCTCCTTTCTCTTCCGATCCGCTTGTCCCTTGCGTGCGTGCACTCAAGCCGCTTGCTCTACTCCCCTCCTCTTGCTTCTTCACTCTCGCACGCGTGCACCTGCTGCATCTACGAGCCGATCCAGTCGATTGGAGCCGCTGCGCACTGTCCGAGCACACGCGCATCTACTCTGCTTGATCCCGATCCATTGCAACGACTGAACCGAACATCAACATCGACAATGAGCGCTGCGCCATTTGATCTGTCGATCGACACGCTCGACGCGTGGTGCGAGCGCCTCTACGGCTGCAACCCGCTCACAGAGAACGAGGTCATGCAGCTCTGCAACAAGGTGCGCGTGCATATATATCTGAATGTATCTGTACGTAGACACGCAGTCACATTGACGCAGTGACGCGCATCCACACAATGCAGGCGAAAGAAGTGCTCGTGAAAGAGTCGAACGTGCAGCCTGTGCGGTGTCCCGTGACAGTTTGCGGCGACGTGCACGGCCAGTTCCACGACCTCATGGAGCTCTTCCGCATCGGCGGTCACGCGCCGGACACGAACTACTTATTTATGGGCGACTACGTCGACCGTGGCTACTACTCGGTGCGTTGGTCCATCAGTCGATCTATCAGTCGCTCCATTGCCTCGCAGGTACTCATTTGCCTACTCTTTACGTATTCTATATTCACGTAAATAGGTCGAAACGGTCACTTTGCTCGTGTGCCTTAAAGTGCGGTTTAAAGACCGCGTGTTCATCCTCCGCGGGAACCACGAGTCGCGGCAGATCACGCAAGTTTACGGCTTTTACGACGAGTGCCTCCGTAAATACGGGTCGCCAAACGTCTGGAAGTACTTTACCGACGTGTTTGACTACCTCCCGTTGACTGCAGTGGTCGAAAACCAGATCTTTTCGCTCCACGGCGGGCTGTCGCCGTCGATCGACACGCTCGACTACATTCGCGGCTTTGACCGCCTGCAGGAGGTCCCGCACGAAGGCGCGATGTGCGACTTGCTCTGGTCCGACCCGGACGACCGCTCGGGCTGGGGCATCTCGCCGCGCGGCGCGGGCTACACGTTTGGGCAGGACATCTCGGACCAGTTCAACCACGCAAACGGCCTGACGCTCATTGCGCGCGCGCATCAGCTCGTCATGGAGGGCTACAACTGGTCGCACAATTGCAACGTCGTGACGATCTTCAGTGCGCCGAACTACTGCTATCGCTGCGGCAACGAAGCCGCGATCATGGAAGTCGACGAGCAGATGAAGTACACATTGTACGTACCGAGTGGCGCTGTATACGTATTGATGTATTGATTTGTCGACATATGTGGACAGGGGTGTATGGATTTACCTGTATTTACGTGATACGCTTTCTATTTATGTGTGTTGTCGCTCTCCAGTTTGCAGTTCGACCCGGCGCCGCGCCGTGGCGAGCCGCACGTGACGCGCCGCACACCCGACTACTTCCTGTAGAGACCTCCGTCGAGCGAATAGGCAGTTGCATGTCTAGCCTGGGACGACGTGTATACGAGATCGCCCCCATCGACTGACCGACTGATCATCGAGACCCGAGCGAGTGACTAGCACCAGTGTACGACCAACGAGTGATCTCCCGCATGTGTGCGTATGTTGGACAGCCAACGACGTTTGCTACGCGTCTGCTGCGAGCGATCGCCACGCGACTCGCAGTGTCCCATGTACATACACCTGTTGCTCCCTTTGGTCGTTTCGTTGGCTCGTTTCGACTCGTTTCGGCTCGTTTCGGCTCGTTTCGGCTCGGTTCGTTTTGTCTCGTCCAAAGAATCGATACAGTACACCTGCCGTTGCAGGTCGACGAGTCGCTACGTTGCGACGCTGTAGTTGCGCACGCGCTTGCGGTCCGCGACCATTTCGGCTCGACGCGACTGAAGGTCCTTGAGCTTCTTGATCGCGCTCTTCTGGCTCGGCGTCGCGCGGTCACTGGTGCTGCGCGCAGTCGCAAACGTCGATAGACTCGCATTGCGCTCGGCCTTGCGACCTGCGAGCTGCAGGAGCTCCTTGGGTGCAGCAGACCGAGCAACAGAGAAGTCAAGGTCGCTAGAAGGGAGCGAGTGCAGTCGTGTCGAGTCATGCGCACATACAGCCATACAGACACATACAGACAGACAGATAGACAGATTGACTGAGAGATAGACGAGCGAGTGGATATCTTGCTGGAGTCGCAGGCGCGCGTCCGAGACCTTGGCAGTCGAGTTCGCGTCGGCAGCTAACGCGACAGCGTCGAGCCGCTCGCGCTGGAAGAGCGAGCTGAGTGCCGTCTTGGGACCAGTCGCTGTAGCTGTTGCTGTGATTGTGACAGTGTTGCTGGTGCTATCGAGACTCGTACTCGACGCGGTGCGGTCGCGCCGACTGCGCGTCGAAGACAACGGTGCAGCAATGTCTTCGCGACTTTCGCGTCGACTCGACCTATAAGCAGCAACGTCGTCATTGTCGCTGCTCTTCGACGCGACGTCGTCGTTTGCTTCGTCGTCGCGCTCGCGGATGCTCCGAGGCCGCGACGTCGTTGACGCCGAGCGACCGCGACGCTGCGATGCCGCCGTTGTATCGTCTCGACCGTCAGCAGACGCTGCTGCTGTACTCGAGCGATGGCGTTCGGACCGGAACGGCGACGCTGTGCGATCTGCATCGCTCGGCCGCTTGCTGCGCGCGAGCGACAGCAGATCGGCGTCCAAGTCGCCATTGCCACTGCCAGTCGCACGCAGTGGCGATGGCGTTGGCTCGTCGAGTGCGCGCATCATCGATAGCGTACTCGAGCGTCGGCGGCCATCGGCGCTCGTGACGTCTGTCGCCACTGCAGTGCTGGCAACTGACGCGTTGCGCCGCCGCGCGTCTTGACTGTCAGCAGTGGCGTCAGTCATACCATGCTGTTGTTGTTGTTGCTGTTGCTGTTTGAGTACGCGTCGGAGTTCTTTCTTGAGCGTTCGGTTGTGCAGTCGCGACTCGTCGAGCGACCGACTCAGCTCAGCAACGAGATGCTCCAAGTCCTTTGTGTCGGCACCGCTACTACTGCCAGTGCCAGTACCAGCACCAACGTTATTGCTATTGCGACTGCTGCTGTCGCGCAATGCGCGGAGTTCAGCGCGCAGCTGGTTGCTCAGTTCCATGAGCTGACTGCGCTCGTGCACGAGCCGCTCGAGGTCGCTCGTTGCAGTTGCAAGCTGCTGCTTTAGGTCGCTCACGTGCGCTTCTGCGAGCACGCGGTCTGCACCAAGTGGCGCGGAAATAGCTGCGTCATTAGCAGCCTGGAGCTGCGTCTCGAGCTCCACAATACGCGCTGCTTGCTGCTCGATCGTGCAGCGTGCAGCTGCGAGCGCTTGCTGTTGTGTAGTCGCGTCCGTATTGTCGACAGCCACTGCTGTTGCTGCTGCTGCCTGCAGCTGTACGAGCTGTGCTTCGAGCAGCACGCAGCGCCGCTGCGACTCGCGCAGCTCGGACGCGAGTGCGTCGCTTTGCTGCGGCGTCGCTGGGCTGTCACTCGCTTGCTGCGTCAGTGCGTCGCGCATCTCGTGGATCAAGTCTGTCGATATGCACGCACGACCGACAACCACAGCCATACACATTAGTGAGTCAGTCGTCCACCCCTCTACCTAGTACTGACGCTTAAGGAGCGACAAGCAGCTACACACGCACCGCGCAGCTTGGCGTTTTCGAGCTGAAGCGCTTCGAGCGAGTTGTTCGTAGCAGCACTGCCAGCAGCACTGCCAGCAACAGCATCACTGACGCGCTCGGCTGCACGGCGGCTCGCGCGCTTTGGTGGCGTGTCGGTCAGTAACGGCGACATGCCGGCGATCGGCGACAGCTCGCCGTTGTCGTCGCTCCAGAGCGGCGATGGCGCGGCACGTCCCGAAACGTCTGCACTGCGACTAGCATCACCACTCGCATTGCTATGGTACTGCGCGCCAAACGACGCAGCGATGCGTGCGTCGGTTCGCAGTGCGTACAACTCGGTCCGCAATTGCTGGAGCTCGTGCTCAGCGTGCGTGAGCTGCTCGTCAGTCGCCTGTTTGTCATCGACTAACCGCTGTTTCGCCGCCTCAAGCTCGCGCACTTGGAGGTCATGGCGTGCCATCAACGTCTGTTCGCGGTCCGCCCACATCGTCTCCCAGCGCCGGTCGAGCGCCACAGCGTCGCGCTTGGCCGCGTCGAGCTGCTCTTTGCTCTCAATCAGCTCGAGCCGCAGTGCTTGCTCAGTCTCGCGCTGACTCTCGAGCTGCGCGGTGGCAGCTGCGAGCTTGTCGTGAGCAGCAAGGGTATCGCGCTCGCACTGTGTGAGCTGCTGTTTGTAGCCGCTCACGAGTGCTGCGCGCTCATCGGCCGCGTCCTGGAGGTCGGATTGCGCATGCGCGACCTCGCGGTCTTTTGCTAGGAGCGCATCGTCGAACGTCCACTTGGCTTGTTTGAGCTCGGATCGCGCGTCGTCGAGCGCGTCGTCGAGTTCACGGACCTTCGTCGTGAGCGACGCGATCTTGGCGTCGAGCCGCAAAGTGTGTTGCTCACGCTCCGTGTCCTAGTGATATATGAAAATAGGACAAGCCGAACCGAGCCGAACCGAGCCGAGACGAACCGATCGTGAGTCATCATAAATTCGTGAGTCACAGTCGCAATATCTACGGCTACGCACCACTTGCTTGAATGACCATCACTCATACACTAGATGACCAGCACGTATACGCAATGACAAACACTCCCGTACCTTGCAATGCATGTGATGCGCGAGCTCGTTGTCAAACTGCTGCTTCTGCTTGACAAACGCGTGCTCAACAGCATGAAGCGACTCCAAGAGCTCGGCCATTTTGCCTTCGTACTCGTCCAAGAGCGCTTGCTTGATCCGTTCAAGCGCGGCGACGTCGCGCTCGAGCGCTTCGACCTTACTCGCGTTGACTGCACGCACATCCGCGAGCTCGTACTCGGCGGCTTTGAGCGCCTTTTCGCTCTCGCCAAGTAATGCCGCGAGGTTCTCGGCTTTCGACTGGGCGTCAACGAGCCGATCGCGCAGTCCGTCGCGGTCGCGGCTCGTGGCTTTGAGCTCGAGCGTCAGCTCGCGGCTCGTCGACTCTGCCACGTCGAGCGTTTGGCGAAACTCGCGCTCGCGAGTGCTCAACAGCTCGTCAAATGTGACGCTGAGCTCGCGGCGCTGGGTCTCGAGCTCGTCCTGTTGGTCGCGTACTCGCCGTTCACTATTGCGGAGTTGTTCTGCACAATCGGCTTGACAGCGCCGGACCTCGTCGTCGCATTGCGAACGGACAGCGTCGACCTGCTTGCGCGCGTCTTTGAGCTGTTGCTGGTAGTGCAGTTCGAGCTCGCGACTGCGCGTTTGCGACTGCTGGAGCTCGGATTGGGTCTCGGCGAGGTGGGCTTTCAATTCGCTGATGTCCGATTCGCGGTCGCGCAAAGCAGCCTTGAGCGTCGCAAAGTTCGTGTCGTACAGCGAGAGCTCTTCATCGCGGCCTTCAAGCAGCTGCAGCCGCGTGCGTGTGTGAGCGTGTGTGAGGCGTATACACAAATAGAGATAGACATACACACACACACGTGCCTTGAGGTTGTACTTGAAGTCCTCCTGGAGCTTGGCAAACTTTTGCTTGTAGCTGTTCGCGGCCGTCTCCTGTGTGCATCAAGCGACAGCTCAGTCAGTCCGTCCATCAGCTGCAAGTCGCTGTCATTGCATCGATTGCTACTGCGACTCGCCGACCTTGTCGCGCAGCAGCGCCTCGAGCGTGCGGATGCGGTACTCGTTGATGTCGTGCAGTTCCTTCTCCTTTTCGAGGATGAGCGAGCGGATGTTGCCTGGCGCAAAGCGCGCAGCAGCAAGTGGAGATGGAGTATCCACAGTAGCAGTGGCGCCGTAGCCCGTGCTTGCAGCGAACGTGCCGCCAGCGCTGCTGTCGCCCGAGCGCAGTCGCTCATCCAGCAGGTGGTGCTCCATGCCATACGCACGCAACTAGCAAACGAACGACCTTTTGGCGACGTCACTTGTGATATACGAAGCTCGAATGAGATACGAATCATTGCATTCAAACGCGTCTGCTCTTTCTGATCCAATTACATTCGAATTCATGATAGCTATTATATCGAGTAATTCGAATCAATTCCAATCACAAAACAGACTAAGCCCATGATCACATAAAACGTACATTCCCAATCGCTCCAATATGATTCGAGTACCATCAAAATGATTCTAGTATATTGTATACGATAGTTACGATATACCTCGAATCTATTTCAAATCGTTTTGCTGTGCGGTCAATGATACTCACAACTCAAATCAGACGAGTATCACTTCAACTACGCTCCTGCAGTACACGCTTGCACTACACGCTCACATGCGACCGATGCGCTCACTCATTCACTTGGTTGCTCACAATCGAATCCGACACACTTCGCATACGTAGGAGACACAACGATGCCGGCCAAGACCCGCCATAAGAAGACGCGGACACCAGCGGTCGTACAGCCCACACGCGAGTCGCACAGCCACCCTGCAGCAATGAACGTGCTTACCGACTGCAGTCTATTTGCTGCGATTGCAGCATTCTCGACCGGTGTGCCCTACGCCGTGTACCTCGTCAAGCAGCAGCTCCAGTG
>JAADWX010000833.1:0-13729 GCA_023336405.1 Globisporangium echinulatum | reverse complement strand
GCTGGAGCTGGAGCTGGAGCTGGAGCTGGAGCTGGAGCTGGAGCTGGAGCTGGAGCTGGCTTGGATAATGCTGTGGCCACTGCCGCTGCCATAGCATGCGAGCTGGGGACGATCATCGCTGTGAGCTTGTGGACGATTGCTTCGAGCAGAGACGGCGTTGCTGCTGCTGCAGCAATCTCTTTAGCGTCTTCGTCTGCATCAACGGCGCCGCGGTACCGGATTGCGTGGTAGCGCTCGCGCAACGCGACTTGCTCGGCAGCGAACCGACTGGCGCGTGCTGTATCGTGGCGCAAAGCATGCGCGTCAGCGAACTGAACGTTTATGCTGCTGAGCATCGTCGCTGCCGCTGCTGCGAGTACGAGCAGTCGACTGAATGTCACAGTGCTGTACGCCATGCCGTCGTCTGGGACTTGTATCGAATGCGAGAGTGTAAGTGTGTCGGTGAGAGCGAGAGCGATCGACAACGCGCATTCGCAAATGCATACATGTTGCGTGCTGCGTGTACTGTGCGCATGGATGCATGCGCGAGCCTTGCGCGATGACCGACTTGCTTGCATCTCACTACGCACATGCTAATTCCGTCTCCCGATCCGATCCAAGTGCCATTGCCCTCTATCCTGGCTGCGCGAAAAGTGTATATCGCTGACCACACGTTCTGGTCTTGTTGTCATGGTTGTTGTCATGGTTGTTGTCATGGTCTTGTTGTCATTGTCAGTGTCACGCTGTGCAGCACTGCGAGATTGACGCGCATTAGCAGCATTAGCAGCAGCACTAGCAGCAGCAAGTAACGACAGCTGATGGCAGTGATGATGTCCATCGTCCAAATCAATGTCCATCACTTCAGCAGATGTGCACACATTGAAGCAACGATTCTTTTTGGCTTTTTGTTTCGACGTTCTTGACCGCATTTCCATATTTTATCGAAGACAAGAGTGCCGCCGGGTCACGAACCGTCGTGCGACTCGATACGACGCGCATTGACTGCTCCAAAATGCAAGCACTCTTCGACTCGCCTCGTTGCATCCAGCAGCTCTCCATCGCCACCACCAAACACTGTTAACGACCACGATGCAGCTCACGCGCGAGACAGTTGCGCGCAGCAACATTGTGCTGCGCTTCCTCCAGTCTCTCTGCTCGCTCATTGTAATGGCGACTGCAGTTGCAGGCGTTGCATCGACCCAAGAATTTGGCAGGTTGTACCGCCTCGGGAGCCACGAGTCGAACTTGATGCTGCTCACTAGCTACTCGGGCATGCTGTATGCTGGCTGGTACCTCGGCTTTGTCGAGCTCTGTCCCGCGTTCGCTGTGCGGCCGCGCACGCTGTTTGTGCGCGCTGCCGACGTGCTTCTCGCACTCTTCTTCTTCTGCGCTGCTGTCGCGCTCGCAGCGTCCGACTACGTGCACATGTGCAGCGACTACGGCCCATTGCTCCAGTGCGCGAGCCTCAAGACGTCGGTCACATTTGCGTTCATTGCAGTCGTGCTGTTCCTCGGCTCGTTCGCACTCACGTTTGTGGTGCTAAACACAGCAGACGACGTGCACACGCCAGCAGTGAACTACTGCGTCGAAGTGACGCCAACGAGCGCGTTGTCGCCTATCAACGGCGTCGCGACACCGTCTGCCAAGGTCTGAACTTGGTGACTGAGTGTGTGTATGCACACACTCGTTGGTATCCACACGCCCTAGCACCGCGCGACACTTGCGTCTCTGTGGTAGCTGCGTCTTTTCATCTCCGTTTCCCACTCAATCGCCATGCACGTCGTCATACCAACGCTCAGTGAATGTACTTGCGCACGTTGTCACGATGCCGATGTCAAGATGCTGTTGTCACGATGCTGTTGTCACATTGAGGTTGGACGCCTCGTGCACACACGACACATGGTCTGCGGTTCCAGTTGTTGCAAAGATTGTTGTGTAACATGTTGTATGGTGTGCTGTTTTGTGTGTTATAACATGTTTTTACTTGTTTGCTGCGCTGTTTACTGAGTTGTTACAAGTGAACGTCAATAACAAGTGCACTGAGTTACAACAAAGCGTCGCGCTCTCCACGCTTACTCACTCATTTGGTAGCAGTACGACTCTTACGCACACATGCAGAAGCTACTAGCACTACAAGCTGACTGCAAACGCTGTCTCGCACGGCGCTGCCTGTTGCACGTACTGCATGAGCGTCTGGAGGTGCAGACAGAACTGGTCGAGCGTCAAGTTGCGGGCATTTGCGATCGTGACGCTCTTTGGGACAACGAACGGCGCGACTTCGAGCGTCTTCGAGCACGCGATTGCATCGACTTGGTGCGGACTCACGACAACTAAACCAAAGCGACCAGCGCTTGCATCAAGCAACAGATGCGACATACCGCCAAAGAGTCGGTCGCGCGTGAGGCTCTGCAGCAATTGGATGCGCCACGCGGTCTTCTCTGCAGCAGAGACAAACTTCTTGGGCGCACCGACGACCTGGACGCTCTGCATCGTCGTCGGACTTGCGAGGCAGTACGCAAGGCGTGGGAAGAACGCCTTGCACATTGCTTCGACAAACTGCACGCTCTCTTCGCTGACGATATAGACCGGACCGCGCTCAGCAACAGTGTTAATGAGCTGCAGCATGAGCTGCTCGATTGCGCCGAGTGCTTGTTGCAAATACGGGTTTGCAACCACGCGGTCTTTTGCTTCCTGCAGGCCCTTGGGCGTTGGCCGCAGCCCAACGCGCTGGCAGAGCCACTTGGTTGGAATGAGCACGTTCTCCCAGCACAGTACGAATGCGTTGCGCAGGTCGGTGCCACTGCAGTTTGTTGCTGTTGCTGGGTAGTCGAACAGGTCGCTCGAGAACGCGGTGACGTCCATTGAGAACGACGAGAGCATCGGCACGTCGTTCGTACGGCCTTGGTAGTAGTAGTTCATGACGTTGTTCATGTTCATCGTGTGTGTCGATGATAGCAGTGGCAGCAGTGCTGATTGACTGGTGTGTGTGTGTGTGTGCGAGAGGCGCAGCGCAAGTTGAAGAGTGTGAGTGGCAGCAGCAGCAGCAGATCAGACGGAGGAGCTGACTGACTGATTGCCATGTGTGTGCACACGTACAGAGGGGAGCACGGCACTGGTCGCGTTCGCAGCCAAACCGCACGAAGCGCGCTGTTAGTGTTGGTGCTGCCTGCCTGTCGTTGTCAGCAACTCGTAGTGACGGTTCGAATGTGCGCGCTGCGATCTTCTTCCGTCCAGTTGACCAACACTCATAATGCGGTCGTTAATGAAATAGAACAGTGTATGTCGTCTTAAAAACCACTTTTTTATCCAATATTCATTCTTTATGCGATCCAGTTTGCACTTGCAGCGCGTGAGTGCAGCTCACTGCGAACATGTGCAGCCATTTCCACAATAGAATCAGACGAGCAACAGCAGCATTGGCATGCTGTGATCGTGTCGAGTGCGCACATGCGCACAAGCACACATGTGCTCAACACTCACTACTTGCTCCCATTCGCTGGCGGTGTCTTTGCAGCATTCGCACCACTCGACGATCCGCTATTAGTATCAGCGAGCAGATTGATCGTCTTTGAGTTCTTCATGCGCGGACTGCTGTTGCGCTTGACAGCGAGCACGAGCGTCGAAAACTTCCACGCCGTGCCGGGCGTCGTCATGATCTCGACGGGTCCAGCCTCTTGGTCTTCGCGCGCTGCGTCGTTTTCGTCTTTGAACGCTTTGACGATCAACGTCCCGTCGCCTTTTGGACCGTAACATGCGACCGAGTAGTTCGCACTGAGGTGCGTGAGCGAGCCGACGTACTCGTTGCGGTTGCTCTTGATCGGATGACCGAGCAGAGCGCGTGCGCTGTCGTGGTTGTTCACGTGGTCGAGCACGAGCTTGTGCACGTACGACGGTCGATTCCGCAAGATCCGGATCACAAAGAACGACGAAATGCCACCGAGTACAACGCCACCAATTACCTATTTGGTATCAAAAGTATCAACAACAACAATAATATCACACATCAGGTATCAAGACATATGAGTAGAACATATCAAACGTATCCAGTCGTAGGTATCCAGCAATAAGTATCATCACAGAATAAGTATCAAATATTTAGCACTACGACGACTGATACAACATGCGAACGTACTGGGAAGAAGAGCTTCTTGCCGAGTGATTGCGACTGCTGCTGACTCGCGACCGACTCGTTTGCGAGGAACGAGTCGAGCGCTGAGAACGTGCGGCCGTCGGCGAGCTGCACGTCCAATACGTCAAATGTCACAATGTCGGACGCGCGCTCTTCCGTACCGTCAGCATTCTGCGCGGCCTGTTTGTACGTCACGACTGCCGAGCCCCTATTTGTGACAACCACAACGGGTGGTCGTGAGTATTTGAAACAACCTCCTCAAGCTCAGCAATCCATAGTTGTATGCATACAAGACCTACTTGTCGCCAGAGACTCGGAACGCGCCGGTCGTGTGTTCGCGAGGCGACTCGCTATCGCTTGCGACGACAGCGCTCGTTGTTGTTGGCTCGGCCGATTGGATTGGCTCAAAGTCCTTTGGGTACCCGATCGCTTCGAAGAACCGACGGTCCTTTACGACTGCACGCTTCGCCATGTTGTACACACGCGCGTGCTGTTCGTCCATGCATATGTATGTGTATGTGTGTCCGTAAGCAGACACTGGCATCATCAAAGGGGCTCGTGGAGAGCAGCAGCAGTACGCACCTCTTCCTCTTCGGCGTCGCGGTCCTTGTACTTTGCGATCGCGATCATTGCGACCATGCTCACCGTGATGTACGCGCCAATGATTTTCATTGTCGGCGAGATGCTCAGGTCGTCGCCACTGCCGCTCTTGAGGCCGAGTGGCTGCTGCTGGTGCGACGATGACGTCGAGCTGTTCCAGCGCGCGCCGAGCGCCGCATTGCGACGAGATGCAGCGCTGCCAGTTGCAGAGGTTGCGCGAGACGACAGCAACAAACTCGTGCGAATGCATGCAGCGCTGCTTGGGCTCGGTGAGCTGGTTGTCACACGCAGCATGAGCGCATGCTGGCGCGCAGCAGCGAGGCTCCGCCACACAAGCATCGTTGTCATGTGCGAGGTTGATTACAACCAAGCTGTTGCAAACTGATTTAGCAACAATTGAAGGTCATGCAAGTTTGTTTCAGCTACTGGCAACATTCTTTTTACAGGCAAACGCTAAAAAGGGTATTTACGGTATCACGAACGACTTGCTCAATGACTGGTTCGCCAACGAGCGAGCTTGTCGCTTTTGCTCGCTTGCTGGATCCTATCAGTCAGTCTGTCTTCGAGAGCGAACCAACAGCAATCGCAGCGTCAATAGATTGAGCTGCGTCGCTGCAGCTGCGAGCTACCACGAATCGAGCTGTGTGATTGTATGTCGACTGCTGTATGTATGTGCATATGTGCTTGCTTGGTGTGACGCAGTGTATCGCCATGCTCTATGTCAGGGGGTCGTTTGCTCTACATCCAGTAGCGTGGCCTCTGTTACAGGCGTGGGAAAGGAATGCTTGGGTGCGGGTGGTCTCGTTTTGAGCTCGCTTGCTATCCCGTCTAGGCGTTGATGAGAGTGGATGGCGGCGTGTTTAGTCGCAGCGGTCCTAGATCAGCTTCTTACATACTCGATCCGATTGATGATGCATGCGTATGTATATCTATATAATGTGTGTGATCGTATCGCAATGTGAGTGGTGGTATGTGTGTGTGCGTTGAGCTCTCTCAATCACACACACGCATACACACTACCACGCACGTGCGACGCGATCCATCACACGGAGCACTGATACTGAAATGCAGCGCTGCCTCGTGCGCTCCACTTTTATCGATTTGCTCATAGCGACGCGAACACTAAAAGCACACGTTGAGTCTTTTCCATGACGTAATGTGCCGTCAACTGTGATCACATTTGAAGTCACTTGGTAGTAGTTGCATGCAAGTCATTGGTAGTATTAGAGCTTGAGCGGGTTGATGAGATAGAGCCAGATGCTATAGGATGCTGGTTGGAACATATCCATCGAAATATACTGCCAAATGAGCATTGTCGATTCGTGACGTGGCGTTGCGTTACTGAGTTGGAATGGGTTGAAGCAGTCGACGAAGCTCGTACTCACCACATCATGCTCGTGTCGTCTGTGAGCTCGGAGAAGTGTGTCGTGTGTGTGCGTTAACCGCTGGGCGTTGAGTAAAAAGCTCTGAGTTGAGCGTTCATTGCCATCTTGGCGAAGTGTCAGACTCACAAGCGACTCCATCCAGGCAACTCCATCCAGGCAACTCCAATAAGTCAACGATGTTTTGTGCATTGAGTATAGTGCATACGCAAGTGTTGCGCAACGTTTGAAACGAACTACCCGACGCTGTTTGTCTGTCTGTCTGTGGGTGGGTGAATGTATCTCCACGCTATTGCGCAAAGCCGTCAACGAGCAATGGCGAATCGATTCATCGATCTAGACGTTCGCAGCCGGCGACCGGGCGTTGCCAATCGGCGACAGCGCGTCCTTTGGCGAACCGTTGACCTGGTACGGCGTCGCAACCGCAACGTACTCCATCGTCATCTCCTCATGCGTCGCGGTCGTTCCGCCGATTGCAGCGTTGCCGCCGTGCGCAGCGGCAGCCGAGACACCGACGAAGTTGAGACCAAACGTCACGAGGAACGCCGCCATCGTGATAAACGTGAACGCGACTGCGGTCTTGATGTTCCCGCACTTGATCGGCCCTTCGTACAAGTCGCTGCAGTCGCTCACGTAGTCCGACGTTGCGAGCACAATGCCAGCGATAAAGAGCAGGACCGCAAGCACACCGTCGATCACGCGGTCGGTCTGCGGCGTTGGCTTCGGTGCGTACTTGGCAATGTAGACTGCGACGACGTACCAGAGCGCAAAGACCATGGCCGAGTACGCCACGATCGACGTGAACGTCGCGGCCGAGCTGCCGAGCGACAGCGAGAAGTTGATCGTGTACGTCTGGACGTCCGTCGAGTCAAAGCTGATCGACACGAACAGGAGCGACAGCGCCGCGAGCACGAACTGCAGTGCGCGCAGCCCGAGGTGCACTTGCGGAGGGACGGCGATCATACTTGAGGTTTGTATTGGCTTTGGGTAAAGGAGAGCTGGTGGAGCTGGTGGAGCTTGCGTTCGAAAGAGGAAAATTGCGAGTGAGAAGCCGCAACAGCAAAGCAAAGCAATAGCAGCCACGAAGAACGAAATACAAGTGCGGCTTGCGAATCGTGCAGCAGCAGCTGCGATACAATTACGCAGTGTGGCGTACCCACTGCAACTATTTTCTGTCGTTGAAGCGCGTACTGACCACAAGCCAGACGCGCGTTTCTGTCCAATGTGGGACACGCCAACTTTTGCAAAAACTAGATACGACGAAAATACATACCCTCGATAATCCAATGCGTCATATGACAAAACACAAGTTTTCTCGTTCTGGCAAGCCTACACAATCACATTAACTGTTAATAGCGATTGTATTCATCTATGCTGGTTATCCGCAGTAGCCATCTGTTCGTCTTAAGTCGTTTTTTCCCCAATTGCAGAGAATGGGCGACTGGTCGCACTGGGTTCAGTGCAGGGTTCAGTGGGAGACCCAAGTACTTTGCCATTTACATACAAAACGCAAGTCATTGACACGCCATATATTATCAAACATCGAATCGCAAATGACCAAAACCAGTCGTTGGTCGCAAAATGCGCCTATCGAGTTCGCCCATACTCCAAATCGTCT
The DNA here is from genome assembly GCA_023336405.1 of Globisporangium echinulatum. Lineage (NCBI taxonomy): Eukaryota > Oomycota > Peronosporomycetes > Pythiales > Pythiaceae > Globisporangium > Globisporangium echinulatum. The sequence continues at coordinate 6,021 of JAADWX010000833.1, read as the reverse complement.
GCTCTCGAGTCAGCACAACAGCAAATGACGGCAACTAGCGGCAAACTACATTCCAAGCGTTTGCACGACGACGACAAGCACGCACTGACGTACGTACGCTCATCGAAAACTTTCTGCTGCTCGCAAGACACGTCGTCGATTGCTTCGACATCACCACATTCGAACGACAGCGCAAATATGAGAGTGCTGGTCGAAAAGTGAAGGTTCAGACACTCGCATACTGAACGCAAGTGTCAGCAATCAGCAAGAATGTAGGTTCCCGGATTTTCTTGCTGGAACGACTCAGCTTGACGCGCTGTGTTGGCGAGCACCTTCGATCACGTGTGTGTGTGTGTGTGGATCTCTCAACCAGACGCTCACACAACACTAACAACACTGCAGTATTGATGCGCTTCCTGCGCGTGTGACACAGCTGTTTGTGATCAACTGCACTCGTACTTCGTCGCAATTCTCTCTTGGTGGGTGAGCGCGTTCATCACCGCGCTAGCAGATCCCTTCTCGGCATCATCATGGCTCATGGCTTTGGATCTGTTCATGTGGCTGCCGCGTCATGACGCTTGTGCATCCATGTGCTCGTTGGTGCTTGCCCACATACTTGCCTGCCTGCACTTCGCCACTTTCAAAGATGACAGCTTGGACGGATGTCATCGTGTACTACGACAACTTGCTGGAGGTGCTGAGCAACTTGATCTGTTGACTATCAAGTGTCTGCAGACGCATCACGCTACGTTATGGTCGAGTGCGTGGATGACGACGACTGCGAGGCAATGGAACGCAGCAATCCGAAGATGCTGGCGCAATCGAGGAGGATGCTGAGGCGACAGCTGCAAATCGACAGTGCAGATTGACTACGGCAGCCAACAGCGCGCAGTCGCTAGCTCCGAGTCAAATCGACGACACTGACAACAACAACGATGCAAGTGATGCAAGCGAGAGCTGCAGCATTCGAGACGACCGTGTCGGAAGTGTCAGCGTGAGCGAATGCATTGACAACCAGATGCAGATCGAGTACATAGTGCGCAGTGCGCACTTGTCCAAAGACGACTTTGCGATCGCAGTCAAGCGCCTGCGAATAACGTGTATTTCATGCTTAAAGGTGGATGCACTGGCTGTCACCGGACGTGTGCACTCGTGCTCGAGGCGAGTGTCCATGCTCGACAGGTTCGTGTACGAATGGAGAGTGGCGATGGCTCGGCTTTCGAGGCCGAATGCTATGAGTTCGTGCGGAACTCGCACTTGTGCTGCTAAGCGTTGTGTCGCAGCACGTGTTCGCGTTCTGAGGTACCCATCAGCTTGTACTAGTCAGTGTGTAAGCCACATGAAAGCTGCTTGAAAGGCCGCAGGTATCTTCGTGAAGCGCCGCTGCTCTCGCGGCGGCTGTGCAATGCGTCGCTGTCAAGCGATCTGCCACTCGTACACGCTTCATACGCACACACGCTTCATACAGCCTGCGCAGACGATAGCAGCAGCTTGTGCTTCCGCTCATCAATCTCCACAGCGTCATCCCGTCATTCGCTATGCACGTCCGTCTCACTTGCCTCATACTCATCATGGTGCTCAATGCAGTTGTAGCGATTGCCAACATGAGCACCCAGATGCCGCTGCTCGCAACGCCACCGCTGCTCCATCACAGCGTCGCAACGCACTTCTTTGTCTGCGGCTCGGGCGTCGACGGCCTCGATGGCAAGTACGTACTCGAGCACGACGCGAATAGCGACAACAGCGGCCGCGCGCGATGGGACGCCGACACGCCCGTGTTTGTACGCGACGACAACGACGATGACGCCGCCAGCAGCACCTCCCTCGCAACGCTTAGTGCAGCACAGAATGACATGCGGCTGTTCCGCTACAACGGCTTCTGGATGTTTGCAGATGTCGGCGCGTGGCCGCCAACGACGCACTTTCGATGCGACCCAACGCAGCAGCACCGCGTACCAACCACTGTCGAGCTCCAGCGCGTGTGTGCGCGATACGCGTCGATGCCACCACACGTTGGCTACACATCTGCACGGCTATCAGACGCGCAGTCGCACCTCGCGCTCTCGAGCGCTGCGTGCACGTGTCAACTCGGCGTCGACGCATAGACAGCAGGACCGCAATAAAGAGGATAGCGATGCGATCGCCTCCAGCATGCAGCGTGACACCATGTTAACGTGTTAACGGACAACGACAAGCGCTTGGGATCCCGACTATCGTTGCTGTAGGACCTGCTGCTGTACCAATATCGCGTCTGTTCGCCCGTATATCCGGATACACGAGCAGCACCAAAAGTCGCTTGTGACAAAAAGCGCTTGGCGGCTGCTGCTTCTTAGCTTAGCCCATGAAGTTGAACACGACAAGGAACAGAATGAGGTTGCAAAAGAGGTAGTCAGCGAACGCGCGCTGCTCGCTGCGGTCCTGGAACCCGTTCTCTGGGTTGACCTGCATTCGCAGCGATACTGTGTGCACACATACACACAACAAGCGCGTCAGTGTGTACGACACGCACAGCTCAATGCATCCAGCAGCTGTATCATTAGCAACAGTAGCGATGGACGCACCGCCGAGCACAAAGACGCCGACTGTGCACACAAAGCCCGCGAGGAACGAGTTGAACGGGAACGTGCCCACGAGTGCGCAATAGATAAATTGGAGCACGCCAGTCGCGAGCACGTACGCGAGGAAGCCGTCGATGAGCTTGATCTTCGTTGGCGTCGTCTGCGTGTACTGGACGCGAAAGTCCGAGAGGATGTTGCCGACGCCCGACGACGTTGTCGCTGTACTGCTCGCTCCCTTTGCCATGCTGTCTGCTGGTCGTGCGTGAGTGTGTGTGTGCACGAGTGTGCGTGCGTGTATGTATGTGGGGAGGAGGGACTCGAGCTGAACACCAGACGTGCACTTGACTGTTGCGAGTGCGAGTGCAATAGAGAGCAATGCGCGGTCAGCACAGACAGACAGGTGACCATACGCAATACATGGCACAACACTGCACGGCGTGCGCATATACACACGCAGCAGTAGTGCTGGGCGTCATAAGCACGGAGACCACCACGTGGCCGACGCACCTTCGCGTTGCGGTGGACAGAAAGATAGCGAGCGAGCGAGAGCGCGACACGAAGCGAAAGTTGGAGGGAGCGGATCGCACTTTATGCGAGCTATTGTGCACACAACGTGTACACATTTGCCCATTACCCTGACTGTAACGCATCTTGACAGGCGATTTAGTTTGCACAGGCTGAGAACTGATTTGATAACACCTCGGAGTGTGACTTTTGTATACATTTTCAAACATGACAACGCGCATCCTATTACCTATTCGAGCGTGATATCACCGAGGGATGGATTTGGCCAATCACATTGCGAAGTGGCCCATTCCTCAAACGTAAAAGGGTTGAAGAGGTTGTAAAAGGGTGTAAATGGTCGTTAATGCGGCTATTGAAGCTGGGTGTCGAAATTCGCACGTGAGCCCGACGTGGCAGCGTACCAAAACGCGCGTGCTTTCCGATCCGCTCGTTTCTGTTACTTTCGTCATCGCTGCTGCTCGCGTCGCCGCCACCTCACGTCGTCGCTTCCTCCCCCTCCAAGTACTCCGCCACCACCTTCTCCACGATGCTCGCTCGCCAGGTACAGTCCGCTCTTTCGCGTCTCTTGCTTCAGCTCCCCACGTAGCTCTCCACATGCGCAGCGTGTGTCTCTCTTCTCACAGTAGCATGCATATGCATGCGAGTGTCAAAGTGTGAGAGAGAGCGACTCGCCTCCTCTGATATGCATCACCCAACTGACATGCGCTCATGTATCTTGCTCCCTGTGCACAATCAACGACACAATGGCGACTATGACTGCAGATCGCTCGTCGCGCGTCGTCGCTCTCAACGACGCGCAGCCTCTCGACGCTCGTTGTTGCCGAGCACAACCAGAAGGATGTCACGGGCGGCACGCTGAGCGCTGTGACCGCTGCGTCAAAGCTCGGTGGCGACATCACGCTGCTCGTGCTCGGCTCGCAGGCAGCAGCCGTTGCCGACCAGGCCGCAAAGATCGCTGGCGTCACGAGCGTCTTGCACGCTGCCGACGCCAAGTACGACCACTACATTGCTGAAGAGGTCACGGCGCTGCTCGTTGCGACGCAGGAGGCGCACAAGTTCACGCACATCCTCGCGCCGACGTCGAACGCATCGAAGAACTACCTCCCGCGCGTCGGCGCGAAGCTCGACGTCGCGCCGATCGCCGACATCCTCGGCGTTGCCGACAAAGACACGTTCCTCCGCCCCATGTACGCTGGCAACGCGATCGCGCAGGTCAAGTCGAGTGACGCCGTGAAGCTCATCACGGTCCGCCCGACCGGCTTTGAAAAGGCCGCAGCTGAAGGCGGCAGTGCGACTGTGAGCGCTGCGCCGGAAGCTGCGACAGTCGGCAAGACGCAGTTTGTCTCGGAGGAAGTCAGCAAGTCGGAGCGTCCGGATCTCACGTCGGCGCGCGTCGTGATTGCTGGCGGCCGTGGGCTCAAGAGCGGCGAGAACTTTGAGATGCTCTACACGCTCGCCGACAAGCTTGGTGGTGCTGTCGGTGCGTCGCGGGCGGCCGTTGATGCTGGTTACGTCCCGAACGAGCTCCAGGTCGGCCAGACTGGCAAGGTCGTCGCGCCGGAACTGTACGTCGCGGTTGGCATCTCGGGCGCGATCCAGCACCTGGCGGGCATGAAGGACTCGAAGACGATCGTGTCGATCAACAAGGACGAGGAGGCGCCAATCTTCCAGGTCTCGGACTATGGGCTTGTCGCAGACCTCTTCACGGCCGTGCCGGAGCTCACGGAGAAGATCTGATTGCGCTTTGCGATTGGGTGTGCCTGGGCACGGACTGACTAGCAGAGACGGATTGGCAGTGTGGTGCTTGGAGCGTAGAGCGCGCTGCTGCGCTCGTGGCTAGCAAAAGACCATTTGTGTATCGGATAAAGAGCCAAATGGGAAAAAGAACACTTTTGTCGTACGAGCTTCAACTTTTGACACGCATGATATGTACGACAAGTATAGAAACTAACAATCTGTCACGAATAAAAACTCACGACGTCGTTGTCACGCACAACGCTGACGGCAAAGACGTAATGGAGGCACATGCAGGTAGATGTTGAGCGAATGGCAACATGTCGGAACTCACTCACGTATTGTTACGTATAGAAACTCACGACGTCGTTGTCACGCACACAGCAGGCTGGCAAGGTCGTGATAAATGCACAAGTACGTAGATGATGAGCAGACTGATTGACACCTGGAGTCAACAGATGACAGGGTTCGCAGGAACGAGTTCAGACTTTCACGACCAGAGCAGCAGCGACTGGCGTCGGGTCGTACTCGATCGACTCGGACTCGGCAGCGACTGGCGTCGGGTCGTACTCGATCGAGATTGGCGAGTCTTCGCCAAAGAACACGCGGTCGTAGCCGCTGTTGTTCGCGTCGCAGCTCGTGCAGCAGTTCAGCACGAGCGACGCAACGAATGCCACCATCGAGATGTAGCAGAAGACGACGCCCGTGAACACTGCGTCACAGTGTGGTTTGTTGTCGTGATGCGCACGGCACTGCTGCACGACGCGGGAAACCGTGAGCACGACCGACGCGATGAGCAGCAACAGCGCAATCGCAAAGTCCATCGCGAGCTCGCAGTACAGCAGTGGCCGCATGCACAGCATGAGGATCTCGACGAATACGAGGTAGAACAGTGCGTAGACCAAGCCGAGGAAGCCCATGAGCGCCGCGTACGTCACGTCATTGCGGCCTGCTGCGTCGTGCTGCTCGCTCGTATTCGCAGACGAGAACGCGTACGACAGCGTCACGACGATGACAAGGGACGCGACAAACTGCAGGAACCGTAGCGACAGTCGCATGAACACGAGGTTTCTCGGATCATCCGTCATCATCTTCTTCTGTGTGTCTGTAGGCGGTAACTTGTGCAGATGCTATCGCTCGAGTGGTTCTGCCTCTTGTGTAAGCGAGAGAGCCAAGCGCCAGTTGGTCGGTTGGTCGCAAGTCGACAGAGCAAACTGCCAAATGC
>JAADWX010000832.1:0-13734 GCA_023336405.1 Globisporangium echinulatum | reverse complement strand
TGGTGCGTCATGTTGAAGAGGTTCTTCACCTCTGGATACGTCGCGAACATCGTCTTGTACATTGTGCCCGTGATCGCCGTGCCGTGCTCCTTCACGACTGGCGCCGTGGCCTTGAGGATCTCGATCGTTGACGGCGACATCAAGCGTGGCCATGGCCACTAAGACGGTTCAGCTGGTGCTTGAGTGCTGGTAGCTGCAGTCGGAGTTGGCGCCATTGCTACAACTTTTTGAGCTGGGTGGTTGGAGGGTCGGTCGAGTCGATTCGGGGCTTCAATGTGCTTGCTGAGCGCAAAAGCAAAAGTGAGAGAGCAAAAGTGTGCGGTCGAAGCGATCGCTTTGATCGAGTAGACGAAGGGCCGATTCCGGTCTCTCTGGTGGTTGGGATCACTTTGGATGTCCTTGTACTCGGACGTCCTTGTACTCGGACGTCCTTGTACTCGGACGTCCTTGTACTCGGACGTCCGTTACATGAGCATGAGACATGACGGACGTCCGTTACATGAGCATGAGACATGACGGACGTCCGTTACATGCGGTCGTTTTGGTTAAAGTGTAACCAACTCATTACGTTATTCTCGTACTCACAGCACATCCACGTTTGTACAGCACACATCATCGATAAATTACTAGCACCAAACATAACGCACGTGAAACACGAGTACGAGAGCAACACGATTTACAGTCCGACACGACAAACCATTAGCATAGTTAACAGACCGGTATGACACAGCACTGCGTCGACACCGGTATCGGCTTCGAACAGAACAAGAAGTGGAAGTCAAGGATTGTATCTACACCTACTCTGTCCCATGACCGATGATCTCGTTTTGTATTAATCGCACAATTGTGTATTTTTAGCTGAAAAGAATATGAATGAGGAATGCCGGTCTAAAATTAGTATATGTTTGCCGATAAAATTGACTGCATTTTGGCGAATGTCGAGTGAAATTTACCTACGATTTACTGTCGCTCAACGCCAACATTTATTTTTATAAAACCGCATCATAATGTTGCGATCAAATAAATCAGTCAAAAATGATTACATCGACGTGCAAAAAAGCAAATTATAGTAAACAAATGACATGCGTCGAACACACGAATTGAGCCCCTTCATTTTTCTTTTTGATCATCCGATTTCGGACAGAGATGTAGTATTTTACCTAGCGATCGCTACCGAATCCACCCGACACGCAGGGATACAAGCAGGGATACTTGACAAAGCTGTTTTGGAGCAGGACCGGTCGAGACCGTACACGACTTCGACCGACGTCTTCATGGTTACACATTTGTTGGTATTGCCTTTGAATGGTCCTGTGAATGCCATCTTGTGGAGGACATTGTATCGCACCATGACCGAATTTGCGTTGGTGCCTGCTTGTGGAGGGTTTTATAAATACTGATGAACAGTCCCTCAAGGCGCATCGCACCACCGATATCTGCGCAAACGTGTCCCGTAACATGGCGAAAAAGTTATATATTTAGTAAGTAGCAGATAATAATAGTAGTGCCGTTTAATGTTGCAACTTCTTCCAACGCTGTTTGCTAAATTGGACTCCTGGAACACAAGAATAAACACGTGCAAGTCATGTGTGAGAAATTGTAGACGCAGTGAGTCACAGAAACGGACGTGTACAATATCATTAGTTGAACAATCATGTGTGGCATCGTGCGTATGAAACGTTTGTGATATATATACATATATATATATATATATATATATATTGTATTGGTAGCAAAGAATCGATTTTTATTGTTACACTTGGTGTTCTCTCTCTCCACACCTCATTCAATCTCGACTTGCCGTTGTGCGTGCCCACGACAGATTGGCAGAAGTGTCAAAGTACAAGTTACAATGTACTAGAGGCATGTCAAAAACGCCATCACAAAGCATAGTTCATACATAAGAGGTGTTGGCAGTCGTAAGAATGAGAGAACAAGCGACGTATGGTAGTAGTCGATGAATCAAATTTCTAAACAACAAAAGCAAACGACATCAAGAATATGCATGTATGAGCCCATGCATTGTTAATAATGAAGACTTATCCGATCACCTCTGCACTTCGAACTGCTACGATCAAATAGACGGAGAGTGATGAGTAGATAATGAAGACTTCAAGGCTTTTACCATTATCGGCCAAGATGTCCCGTTCGACTACCTGACCATGATCCGCCTATGACCGCACCGAAGCAGGCGTGGGTGACGTTTGAAGAGGTCTATTGCAGCGCATCCTCCAACACCAAGTGGCAATGACGCGTCAACTGTACAATTTAAGATAATAACAGTTCTGTTTTTATTAATACCAGCACACCTGTTATCATCTAAAGGTCATGAACCGGTTTGACGAGCAAGTCGTAGCAATCGAGTATTGGGTGACAGATGGATAAAGAGTGGCAAGTCTTCATTTTGCTCCGCCGTCAGCCGAGTTCGACTCCTCGCAGTGACTCCATCGATACTCGCCCTCGGTGAGAGTTCTCAATTTGCCACGTCAGCCACTACAATCCAAATCCTATCGCCTCTCAATATAGTCTGCTGCTGTTGCTGCAACGATGGCCTACAATGGACGAGCTGCGTAGGACGCGGCGTCTGCGCAAGTCACCCATGCCCAAGCTGCACGCGCGGTGACACCTGCTGCAGACGTCCCTCTCGATGAAGTAACTTGTGCCGCCGCTCTTACTTGCGACGTTGCTGCAAGGTCGCAGCTTGTCGTCCGCCGCACACTCTGGATCCATCTACGCCGACCACGACAACCCAATCCGGAAGATGCGGAACAACCCTGGACCAAGGAGATCGTAGTATAGTATATTAACGGCATTGTAACACTGGGTCAAGGCTTTGAACGCTCTCAGGCACGCGTGTGACCGTACTTGGTCAATAACGTTCATCTACTCTACCGCTGCCACATCATTGGCGGATTTGGTGTTAAGGGTTCAATTGCCTCGCAGTATTGCTTCGGACGACTCACTAGTATTGGAGTTGAGCCTGTAGTTTGCGACAGACAAATCCGACGGTGAAAATGGGGGTCGCTGACGTCTATTCAAATCGCCTTTAACTCTAGGACAGTTCTCATAATGCTACTAGTCAGCGGCAAGTTGGCATATCATTTTGTACTGGTGGGGTGCGTATAACCTGTCCGCCACTGCACAACACAATCCTCCGGTATCCCCTTCACAGCTGAGCGGTGGCGACGGCTTTACCGTGCACAATTCGAAGTTGAACAAGAACAAGGGCGGCACGAAGCGCGACATGATCAAGTCGACGATCAATGCTTCGCTTGACTCAAGTGCGCTTGAGCGACTCCTTCCCCGTCACTACTGTTGCATCGGTGGTGAAAACACGTGGCGCCAAAATGAAAGTGTTACAGGACTTCCTCGTGACTGAAATTGCAGCTTTATCAAACGTGGTATTCTAGCGTTCAAGTCACTGATCCTGAGTCATATCGGCCATTCGATGACGCAAGCTCAAAGCTTAATTTGCCACCAGAGTGAGCAGAGCGACTCGCGTTTGTCCAACAACATCTCACAGCTTACGACAACCAGTAGATCTTTTGCACAACGCGAGCCCTCGCAATATTTACGCTGCTGGTACTTGCTTCCGCCTCCATCACACAGAAAGACATCTGACTCAGTGCTCTGCGGCGTTCCAGCGCAGTGAGTGGGTGCCGTACAGGCCCGCTTACCCTTAATCGAACTACTTCTTCTAACACTTCAGACTTTGGTCTGACAAGGCTATACAGTTCTGCAGCACTCTGAAGCGAGAGTTCAAATTCCAGGTCCCGTCGATGACCAACCTCACTTCCTGAGTACTGTCCGTTGAGGAAATCAACAACTCCAGCTAGTGTCTACTGTCCAAAAGGCCGAAATGGTTGCAATTATGTATTCCCAGTGACACCGTTGATGTCTAAATAACAGCATGGACTAACATCATTTTTATAACTTGAATTGCGTTAAAGACAATAGCGGCGGTATTCTTGACACGTTCGTCACACCTAACGAACTGGTGTGCCTGAAAAAAATACATTGCACAAGATCTAAATATCCGAATTTCCATCCCAGTCTCTTCACCGGTCTAATCACTCTCGGTGCGGAGTCTCGCCATTGCTCTCTGTCCTCTTCCCAGGCATTAATTCGGCTCGTGTTCTCAATTGACTGACATTGCTTGGCCGATATCTAGCTGCAGAGAAAGCCTTGCCGTTTCTTCGTTCGCGATGCCGATGCATCGAAATAAAGAGGTTTTGTTGAGGATATCGAGCGTTACCTGTACCCGGAGACAGTACAGCATATCGTACTAGTCGACTTAAACATCGTTGTTGATCCTGCTCTTGATTCGGCGTCCTGTGTGGCCTGTGATTGTGACGTATGTTCAAGAACTTATTGCGACGACGCAGCCACTGGGGTGGCATCTTTTGCGATGTGAGTTGCGGATTGCACGAGACGGGTACCGATGCTGGACCACTGCAGAATAGGAGTCAATGTTTTGCAAACGTGTTCGCCTGTTTCCTATTCTGCCAAACTCAGCATTACGGTTGGTGACAAATATGTTCTGCCTTGTTTTTCCGAATGCTGTCGGTTGGTTAATGCTCAGCGTCTGAGACAAAGCAGCACTGTTAGGTGGCTGGGACTCGCGCCGGGATGATGCCGCATCACAACCATATACCAGCTGGCGCTCCCACTGTATCGTCCCAAATGCGGTGCATCGCGTCTGGTACGTCTTCAGCGCGATAGTTCGGACCCAGTGCAAGGAATTCGTCATTAACGTTCGTTGCCCGCGTCCACTAGCCGATATTGTGATTAAGATCAATTATACACTACACGATCAACGGTGCTGACCTCGAGCGCATCGTTGGCACTCTCTGCTCCAGCGCGACTGCGTGATCATCATCAAACGCTTTCCGCACCTCCTCTCCACCCCTGACGTGTTTCGAATTATCCCGCTTCGATCCCTGTTCGAACATTATATATATTTATATATAGTAGCATCCCCATTGTACAAATTATTAGACAGCATATTCTGCAATACAAACGACCTTTTATCGAGCACCCAGAGCCACGGTGATCGCAAATGGAGGTGGCGATGTAATAATGCTGATGCAGAATGAACGAAGACGTAATATATATTCCTGATTTTATCGTCGTCCGTTGTTGGTTCCAAAACACCAGCACTCGATCCGACAGATGAGTTTTGTATCGTCGCGTGCAAGTTCAAGCACGACGAAAAGGTCATGATGAAGGCGCCCAAGGTCACAAACGAATATGATGGCGGCATCACAGGTCAGAAACGTCGACATACTCTACATCGCAGCTAATGGAGCCACGGTGGTGGAGATCGGACCTACGCGAAGCCAGTGGGAACTATTGTATCCACTTCTTTGTCACATTAGTGATGTGTGTACGCGCCAGACTCGTGCTGCGACAACTGGTCGTCTATACTCCTCTGGCACGTTCCAGTAGCGTTATCATGACCAAACGCGATCTCAAGTTTGTCCACGTGGATTTTATGGAAACGATGTCGCTGTCAAACGACAGCGGTGGTTTTTACATGCTACCATTCGCTTACGTCTTTTCACGACACATGACAGTGCACTATCTCAAGTAGATGACCGAGGTAGAGCACCATTTTGTACAGTACAAGGTGGTGGTGTTGCCACAGGCGGGCAATATTATAGTATATTATAGTGAAGATAGATCGGACATCCGCACAGAAAACTTATATAATTTGTTAAACAATTTATTCAAATGGGTTAGCTGCGACAAAAACAATGTTCAGCAACACTCCACCCCTTACAGACTGCAACAATAGTTTTACGGTATGATGGTGAAATATAGGTGGTGGGCAGATGCGATTAACACTACGATTTACCATGTGAACTGCCGAAAAAACGCCACACGATATCGAGTACGTCGTGTTGCAGAGGTCTCAACCATCGACTCGCGTTCGGGTCGTTCTGGTATGCATGTCGATGCGGCCTCAATATCGACTCGGGTACAAGTTTATGTGGTCGGGCACGCTGATGCCACTAGGTCGTATTTAATCGTGCATATCATAACAGTCACGCTCATCCTATAAACGTAGACGATGGTATCTCTCGTTCAGTTCCTGGATGTTCATGTGCAATGGACATACGATAATTGGATTGGAGATACTTGACGCTGACACAGAACTGATGACTTGCGATCAAAGTCACTGACCAGTAGTAAGATCCATACGCGCCGATGCCTGGGCGTACAGATGAGCTGCAAGGCTACCCAAACAAACTTGATCGTCCGCAGCGTCGCGCTTGCGGACTGGCGTTTAGACACATGAGTACTAATTTTCCACACATCATTGTTTTCGTATTATTAGCGGGATGGAGTCAAGACGTGGTACAGAAAGATTGTCAGTCTTTATATGTATTGAATACATTTGCATGAATAGTTGCCATCGATACACATGCATATGATTTAGCAATTCGAACTGCCATGAAGATTAATTCGATGCTACTCAAAGACAGACAGTTAGAATATATTGAATAAATCTACATGGAAAAATAGGCTTCACTAACAACCCACAGCGTCTCTCGACTGACACATGCGTATGATTTTTCTCGCTTCGAAGCATAAAAATCGAATCAATGAAGCTGCTCGAATTGCCGCGATGAATGCTACCACCATGCAGCATCGTACACAAACTCATAAAAATACAAAGAATATTACGAAATCAATCTGAACGGCACACACTAAACGCACTTGAAGCTCGATTCGATAGCAGACTTGCACGCACTATGTAGCTGTCGTGCGTCGCGTTTTTGGCCATGTCCACTACTGTTAGGTGAAATAAGTATTTCCGAATCCGCTCCATACACTCGTCCGACAAACCGATTGCCCATACTTTCGTCGGCAGTAACTGACAGCAGCGTCTTCTTGATAGTGACAATAAACATCGCGAATGGTATGTTTTACAGAAACGCTCGAGGTCGTCGAGTCCGAGATCGGTTGTGTAATAGTACCTGCGCATCTTTATCGTGCTGTGTGCTATAGCGTTGCAAATGAATCTCTGTCGCGTGGGTCGCATCGGCCCACACCTCACTGGATATTTCCGACGAGCAGAAGGAACACCACTTCATTTATTGTATCACCATCTCGATGTTTCCTTCCTCTGCCGCTTTCCTGCTGCAGCTTCCGGTAACCAAAAGGAACACGATGAGATTGTCTGTCCAAACACCGCCACTTCGTTTTTTTTCTAATCATGCAACACAGCAAAGATGTATGTGCCGCACGCGGAAGGATTTGGTCGCTGTGGCTGGTGTGCGCAATGTGCTTTCGATATCCAATTTGGTAAAACGAGGATTGTCCCACTCGACGATAATTAAACGATGTGGTGGATAAAGTTTGTGATGTTTGTGTCGTTGAGCACCGTTTTAACGTTTTGCAAGATTGCGTTTGGTCTCTGGTGCAAGTAGGACTAGTTGAACTCCGTCCCTGATATGACAGGAGGTATATGATGCATGGTAAACTCTGTTCAGCTTCAACTACATACATCCAGCTGTACAGGTACACTATGCTGGTGACATTATTGGTCGACTGACGCCACACGCCACCTGTAGTAGTCCTGTTGGGCGTACTTGCACAATTGCCGCCAACAAGATAAGCCAACTTGTGTTCTGCATGTCAATCAGTGGCGCAATCCTCGATCATTCTTTCGAGTTCAACAACTTGCCTCACGCATGACGACGATAACCTCGAAGTGTAGCATAATAGTCAACTTTAGTATTCCACCCACTGTTTTGTGGGGGTGAGATCATCAAGAACGTCGTTCAGCAGGAATGACGTCTGTGGTAAACTAAACTAAACAGCAGCAGAGTCGTCAGGCTGGCGGTGCTGATGAGTCAAGGGATCACAGTGGTCATGAAAGCTTTAACAGCAATGGTATCGGACAGGTCGCTAATCTATGAGTGGTCGGTACAAAAGTTCAAATCGTCATCACCGAGTTCGAGAAACCGTTGAACCTCGGATTCGCGTAGAAAAAGCTTACGAGCGTCCCATACAATGAGCACCGATTGCGATCAAGTCCGAGCGTCTGCTAGAGCGGGCACACTCCATTGTATCTGATCGATGATCGATGATCGATGAATGTGAAGTGGCCAGTGGTGCGAGGTGTGCTATCGTTATTTTATATGACATACTAGAATCCACCTGAGCTCGTGCCGTTATCGATTACTTTTTTAAATTCATCAGGATCATGCTCAATCTATCAAATGACGAGATGTTTAACGTTGTTGTAGAAGCAGCTGGGCTTAGAACCGTGGTACTTCCAACTGACAACATCGACAAGTCCATATACCAGCTCGTTATGCGTTCTGGAAGACGATTGGATTGTGTATTAACATGCCATACTAGCCACAGAAGAATGGGCTCGCTGTGTATCACGATCCGGTCATGATACGAAGTAGGGTTGGTGGGTGGAGGTGTTTAACTATGTAAGTGTGCATCATTCAACATGAATATAACTCAGTACGGATAAACAATTTGCTGTACAAAGTAGATTTGGATTTTCTCTGTCGCTACTACGGGTGTTTGTGACGTGGGGTTTGTCACATTAACAAAACATAGTCGCTTACATTTCACCGAGTGCGCACGAAGATGTTCGCTCGAAGGAATGTTCGTGCTTCAGCTCGATGAGTGTGGTAACTGTGCAGGTGTACTAGGTGTGTAAGCATAATATACCGTACTGTGGTATCGCGTGCAAGACAATTTGAGCGATCATTTAAGTGTTTCTTATATTTTCAATAATTAAATGTTGTGGACCATTACACTCATAACATCGCTTATTATTAACCCCACCACAAGTTGCAACAGGTAGTATATAAAATTTCTTAATTTGAACTAGTAGCAAACACCTCTTCCTCTTATTTGTTGCAATATCATTCCAATGCGCTTCAAGCGCGTCACACTTTTACTGATTTCATGCAGCTGTGTTAACGTTTTGCTGTCCAGTGGATAATGTCAGCATGTTTGGCGACTTCAAACACAATCAATAATGAAATGGTGTACGTAGCTGTGTAACCCACATGGCATAACTAGTGAAGTATAGAAGTGTTTCCATTACATCATCCCCACTAAAGCGCATGCCAGGTGGTCGCGCGTTTAAATGCTTCAAAGTAGAAGTGCTGGCAAAATATAATTTAGGGTGTGAACACGCTCAACAACAGCAGCGAGCACCCGCGCATACTCAGCAGCGCGCGTAATCGACAGCGGGAATTTCGACAGCAACACAAATGAACTCCGAAAAGACGGTCGGTATACACGATGACAGCCGCACACAAAGGAGTACCAGCGAACAACCCCGGCTTCATCAAGATCGATAACTACTTCGGCAACTGCACATACGATCGTGCATGTACCGACAGTCATATAGTAGGCGCCTTTGAAATATGCAGATGAGGCGACAAGAGCTAGATCGGTGATCAAATACGTGCCGACGACCGATGCGGCTCGAAAATATACGGCCAATACAGTTCAGGCGCAACTCGACTCGCAAACGTTCATCCTACAGACGCTCTGGCGATATTCGCGGTTAAATGTGCGCTATTAGCGAAAAGGTTAAATGAGTGACGTTTGATTGGTGTTTTCATTCTCGCCCTCTGCACGTGCCCAACACTTGGATGCCACATTCATTACTTTGGTGTTGTTATACCTGCTTTTCATTTCATTCGTCAATAATGCATTTTGCCTATGAGTTTTTCCGTCACGAATGCGTTTGGACACGTAAAGCTGTGTAAACTATAACTAATTGCGGGATAATCACATAACTAAATAGCGTCGCACATTCACAAAACTCACGTCATCGTATCAGATATAGTTTTGGAATCAATTTCTTGTACAGCAGTGTAGAGAGCAAATACGATCTAGAATCGGACCTATACTGTAGAATTATTGTTGAGTTTGCAAATTTATATATCAATTGTTTGCTTGTGCGAAATACACACTGTGATCACGCACTGAGTCGATTTGCGTTTGTGTGGCCATCCATGTAATTAATCGGTTAGTTGGTTGTCTAGCTAATTTGCACTCGACGCAGCACGACAAGGCATACAACTATGTCAGAGCTGTTCGGCCAATCGAGATCTTTCAAAGTACCTTAATGTACCTCATTTTACTACTACACTGTCAGAGCTGCGCGTTCGTGTCGCGTCGTCGTTTGTTCTCATCGCATCGCACGCACGAGTGCGTCTGGAAGCGTACGCGTTTTACTCACCCTCTTTGCTGCAATCGCACCTGTCTTCAGTTTGCCTCATGTGATTGTAGGCGTGCTATCTGGTCGTAAAGCTGCTCCATGCATTTATCTCTCTCTCTCACTCGTTATGACAGCAGGTCGTGTGATTAAAGACGCCGTAGACGGCGTGCTGATTGGTTTGTTGTTGGCTGGCAACAAGTGATCGCAATATTGCACAGACTGTGGACAGGCAGAAAGACAGACTAACAGACTGACTACCAGCTCTTCATCGAACGAGCTTCGGTGTTGATCGGTGTGCACGCAACCATAGCGTGGCAATGGCTAGAAAATCAGTGAGAGATGTCACTGTCGCTGACGCAACGTCCAGCTGATCGACGATCGACGGGCGATTGGTCGATTCGAGCATGGCGTCATCCCAACGTCTATGCGGCTATCCTTCAACCAAATATGTGAGTCTGTGCACAACTCACTCTCTCGCGCCTGGATGCGCATGTCCGACGTCGTGGAAAGCAGCGTTTGACAGCTAAACCACCGATGTGGATGATCCAAGGTGTACTCTGGAGTGCTGACAGTCAAACTGGCTGCAAAACGAGCATTGAATGACAGAGAACGACGAACGCAATGAGATCACGCGCTGCGTTTGCTACACCGGGTTCCTTACCTGCTGCGTCTGCTTCTGCTAGTGATATCGGTGACAACGACATCAAACTATAACGTTGTTGAAAGTACCTCTAAACACATGTCCTGTTGATGATTTATCTTTAGTATCAAAATGGCATGTATACAAATTCGAGTCAATAGCGTGTCCTGTTGATGGCTTGATTGTACAAAAGTACGATACAGTGCCGACTGGCACAATCAGTATGGCTGTAACCGCACCCTGGTTTAACATTCTGGATTCGTTCCAGATTTTCCAGTCGGACGCGATCACGAGGAACTCGCGCCGATTCTTCTACCACAACAGCTCGAGTTGCTGTTCGATCGCACTACGATCTGCTGCACGCGTGCCACTCCGTTCAAACTACAAAGTCCGACGCTGCATGGTCGTTCACGCATCGCTCCACACGTGTGTGCGATTCGCTCGAATGCGTTCACATACACACACATGAGACGCCTCCGCATTGTGATCGTCAGTCGTGCTCGAAGAAATCATCGCACGACTGCCACTACCACTCTCTTGCGATCGCTGCACACACACACCAGCTACTATCTCGCTTGGAATCTAAGTATATCAATCGCACTGGGGGTTTTGTCGCCGATTGGCTTTCGCTGATGATGAGGCTTCGGCGTTGATCATCTCGCGTCCATCGATCGACTCGTTAGTGCCGCACAGCAGCCACACACACTCGAACTCACCCACACGCACGCAAGTGCGTCCTGGATGCATCAAACACGCTTATCTGCACAGACGTCTGCACATACGCGCATCGTCTCGACAGCTCCGTCGATCAAGCCTGTGTTCATCGCTCGATCCATCGAAGTTCCTTCCATACAGTTCTCCTTCTCGCCTCTGACGACGACCACGACACCTCCATCTCTTCGCTTCCGTGCACCATAGCGATTACCGCTGCTCACTCGCTACTACCAACTGAACGCACATCGAGCTCATACCCAGTCGACTTCTCACAGAGTCGAGTCCAGTGACCTGACTATTTTCCAACCACCCGCGAGCATCGATCGCACTTGAAAGCGCTCACTCTTTCATTCACTCTACTCCTCGCACACAAGATTGACATCCAACATGTCGCTGATCGACACCATATCGGCGCTTTCCTCGCGCTTCCCTGCTGTCTCCAAGACGAGGGAAATCAACAAGCGCGACTGGAGCAGCAGTCTTCGACCCCGATCGTTCTGGTCGCGCTCGAGAAGCGACACTGACAGCTCACACTCGACATGGTCGACGAGCACTACTAGCAGCAGCAGTCCTAGCGACGCACCACTCACCAAGGTGCGCGTGAGCGACCACGAGCTCCAAGTGCGTGCACGTCTCGCGGCCGCCTCGCTCGACTTTGATGCGATCACGAACGTGTCGCTGAGCAAGTGGGTGTGGCAGCAGAGCTTACGCGAGTTCTCGCTGTATGAAGCCACTGGTAGTAGTACCTCGGCGTCTGGGCACCACCAGCAGCATGGACGTCTACAGGCACCGCCGCGTACAGAAGTGCTTCTCGCTGGCGACATCAACTGCAGCATCGAAGAGGTCGCTGCAGTGCTGCAATCGCGCTCCGAGGCCGGTGTGAACGCGACGATGAAAGCGCTGCACGGCCGCAAGTTCATCTACGGCGCGCTCGTGCATTCGGCGCCGCTCGAGTCAGAGGACACTGCGCGACTCGAGTCGTCGGACAAACCGTCATCATCGTTGATACCAAACTACGTCGCGGTCAAGACGAGCACGTTCGTGCGTCAGAAACTACTCGCACGCAACGACGAGTGGTGCTTCCTCGAGTCTTTTGATCGGTCGTCGAATGGCGACAGCCTCATTGTGCACCAGAGCACGATCGACGCGTCCGAGCTGCGCACTGGCCGCACGACGAACCCCACGCGCGTCGACGAGCTGCGCGGCATCTCGACCGCGTTCCTCGTCGAGCGCGTCCCGCGCACGCGGTCCGTGCGGCTCGTCTTTCACGGTCAGTTTGACCACGAACTCACTGCTGTAGCAGGCATGGCCACAGCGACAGCAACGGCCATGACCCAGCCATCCCGCCAGCTGCATGGTTCGACGGCAGCGACCGCCAAGGCTGCAGTCGCGCGGCTGCGCGCACTTGCCAAGGGGGCGAGTCACATCCCCGAGGTCGTGCGGCGACGCCGCGTCGGTGCGCAGACGCTCGCAAACCGTGCAGCGCTAAATGCGACGGCGAACACGCACTGTACGTGCTGCACCAAGAGCCTGCGACTCGCGCTCGGGCGGCGACGGCAGCGTTGCCAGCTCTGCGCGTACCGCGTCTGCGACCGGTGCTGCGCGCTCGAGCAGATGGAGACGCGGAGCGGCCACGTCGTGACCGTGTTACTCTGCACGCGCTGCAGCGAGTGCGTCGACGCATGCGAGTACGCGGACGTGAGCACGCACGGCGGGCGGTCGGCAAACCGCGTCGAGATCGACGTCGACGCCAATGCTGCACCGGCGCGCGCCGACGCGTTCGCAGATGTGCTCGTGACTGCGCTCTCTAATGCGCAGGACGCTGTTAACCGGCTCGCAGCTGTGCGTGTGATCCAGCATATCGTCGACTCGGAACACGACGACGCAGTCGACAAGCAAGAGCAGCAGGAGCAGGAGCGATACGTCGCTGTCATGCCCCAAAACGACGCGAACACCGAGATCGCCGAAGCCTCGTCATCGTCCACTACATACGATACAGATGCCGAGCTCCTCGCAGCACTTACACAGCGTCTGCTGCGCATGGCTGCGTCACCACCGCCACTAAACGCGTGCGTACTTGCGAACGCCACGTCACGGAACTACCCGATCCGCTTGCCGTCGTCACCAGAGACAACTGTGCCCGAGTACCCAATGCCTTGCAACGAAGCTG
>JAADWX010000831.1:0-13752 GCA_023336405.1 Globisporangium echinulatum | reverse complement strand
TTTGCCGATCAGTGTCGTATCGGCACTCAGACGGTTCACGAGCTCGCCTGTACGCGACGCGTCAAAGAAGCCGAGGTCCTGCTTGAGGATCGACGCGTACGTGTCCTGCCGCAATCGGTTCGTGATGCGCTCGCCGATCATCGAGAACGCATTGTAGCAGTACACGGTTTCAGCGAGATCGAACACAAAGAGCGTACCAAACCCGCCGACCACGAGCGGCAGGTTCATCGCTGCGTCTGCGGCCGTAACCGCGTCGATCATTCGTCCGATGCCGAGCGGGAGGCTCATTGCGACAGCAGACGACACATCAAGTATCGTGAACGCACCCCGCAGCGGTCGCCACTCGGATTTATAGTGTGCCAAGACGCACTGCAGTGCCGCCGCGCACTTGCTGCCCGTGAGTGGTGCTGCCGTATACGCAGTGGTAGTAGCACCTGTTGCGCGCTGTCATAGTTGACGTCGCTCTCTGCTCTCTATATTGTCGCCGCTATCATTCCAGCAGATGCCGTTGTGTCTGGTGTCTGCACTCGCGAACGTCGAGAAGCACAGCCGCGTGCGTGACGTGGATCTGTGCAGCAACAGTTGCCGCAGTGGTAGTCGAGCAAGCTGCGCGTGCATCCTGCAGCACCACGAGGCGTGCAAATCATCGGCAGTCAGTAAATAAGTGCCTCTGACAACCACCTCGCACATCAAAATGATCACTCGGCGGAACGCGAATGCACAAGTAGCACACACTGCAGTACGTGGCGCAACATGCTTGTCAATCGGCGCGCTCGTTCAGCAATGCCCGTGCGAGTGCTGCTCGAACGCATGCACGCCTGCTGCTTGCAAAGTCAAATGAGACCTTGTACTCTACATGCAATCTCACTCGCGGGCGTGATCAGTGGACGAATCCAATCTAATCAGCACACAACATCAGCAGAGGTGCCGTCTCAGCAACGCACACGCGTAAGCACTGTGTCTACTTTTCAACACCAGCGGACGTGCAGCAGAGCATCACGTAGCTTGCTACCAAGTTGGGCCGCAAGGCTGCGATTATCAATGTACATCGGCTCCATCCAGCAACATGCTCGCTCTGTCACGCTCGTGACTACTCTGCACGAGTACTCGCAGCGACGCCTGACATCGCCACGTCGTCGCTGCTACCTACACCGCTTGCTCGACCACGCACAGTCGCATCCGTCGGCGTCGTGAGACTCGAGTTGTGACCACTCACAGCAGCAGCAGCAGCAGGTGGCTTGGTGCGCACGCGCGGCTTTGCAGTCTTGCTCTTGCCCATGCGCTCGGGCCACTTGTGTTCGCAGTACGCACGTGCTGCGTCAAGCAATAGACGCCACTGCGTACTCGCAGTGTCGTTTGCGCTGGCCGCCGCGTCGCCGAGTTGCGCGCGGATCGCAGCGCCAGCAGCTCGCCACTCGCTTCCAGCAGCAGCAGCGCTGCCGGCTGCAAACACGTCGGGCTGCTCTGTCACGCCGAGTACGTAGACGTGCGCGAGCATCATTTCGCTGCGCTGGAGCAGCGCTGCTGGACGCACGAGCGTGTCAGTGAGCCGCTGCTGCGCATCGACGACATCGACGTAGAACGTGAACGTCTTGGCGAGCAGCTTGAGCAGCGCAGCGACGTGCTGTGGGTCGCTACTGACAGTGACCGACGTACTCGCTGGTGCTGCTGACGCTGTGACACTGAACTCGAGCACGCGTGCTCGCAGCACGTTGCCACGCGCTTGCAGTGCGAGCGCGAGCATCTCGTCGATCACGTCGTGGTCTTCTTTGCACGCGAGCACCCAGGACGCGACTTCCTTCAGTCGGCCGTACGCGCCAGTCTCTTCGAGCAGCGCAACGTACAGGCGCCAGTACTTGAGGCGGTACCGATCGTACTTCATCTGTCGCTGGTTGAGCTCCTCAAACTTCTTGGCCGTCGGTACGTGCTCGGAGAGCCAGATCGCAACGATCTGCGGCCGCTTCTTGTCAAACAGCGGCACGAGTTCTTTTAGCGCGCGCTCGGCAGCTGCAGCACCGCCTGTGGTACCATATTTGGTATCAGTCGTGGTACCAATTGTGGTACCTAGTGGAGTAGTAGCATTCGTCACAGTAGCGATCGGACTACCAGCAGGAGCCGCGTCCGACAGCGAGCTGCTGCTGGTACTGCTGCTGCTGAGACGTTCACGGAGTGCTGCAATGAGCGCATGCACTTGCGGGTCGACGCTCGTTGCAAACGCGCGCGGCGAAACAAACTCAGCCATGCGGTACACGCCCTGTGCGAGCACGTACCGCGACGGGTGGAAGTACCGATCTTCGTTCGGGATCGACTCGAGTGCGTCGACGACGTTCAGATATAGCCATCCGCGCGCCGTGTGCAGTGCGAGCTCGCGCGCGTCGTCGTGACTGCTTGCACTTGCGCTGCTGCTGTCCTCAGCGCGCTCGAGCAATTGGAACACGTCGTCTTTGGTCATCTTGAAAGCGCTCGTGTCGGTATCGCGCTGCGTCGTTGTTGTTGTTGTTACGTCCTTGGCTGAGCCATGACGACGAGCAACCTTGCTCGCAGACGACTCGTTCCCCGTGTCGTTGCCACTGCCATGATCATCAACACTGCTGTCGGCGCTATCACAGCTACGGGGCGCGTTGGCTTCATCATCGTTGTCGTCATTGTCGTCGTTGCTGTGGTCGTCTTCTTCGTCGTCGGCCTCTTCCTCAAAGTAGTGCTCGCACACGAGCCGCAGCGCCGCGACACTCGCTGGCAGCTGCAGCACAACTTCCATGCGCATGGCCTGCAATGCGTAGAACGCGTGCACGAGCGCGTGCTCCATCTCGCCGTCTTCGTGTGCCTTCTCAGCGCGTGCAAAGCACTTGATGACTGCGCTCGCTGTCGCTGCTTCAGGTGGTGGCAGTGGCTGCGACAACGATGATGTGCCATCTGATATTGTTGATACTGATGATACTGATGTTGCTGGTACTGCACCTGTCACCTGGGCACGCCGCAGCATCTTCTTGAGCGTCTTGCCGCACATAAAGTTGAGGCGAAAGCGCACTTCGTCGGCATCGGCGACGTCGGCGCACGCGTCGAGTCCCTTGGTAAACGATGCGAACGCAGCGCTCGCAACACGCTGGGCGAGTGCGTCTGGGAACGCGCACGTGGCAACTGCAGCTGTGGCTTTGACGTCCCGATCGCTTGGCGATGACGGAGCCTCGTGGGTCAGCACCGAGAGCTCCTGGAGCACGTTGTAGAGCAGCAGCCCGCTCTCTTCGTTGCTCTCGATGACAATCGTGCGAAGCTCGTCGATCTCGACGTCGTCCTGCAGTGCAGTGACGTCGCCCGCGCCACGTGCTGCGAGCTTCGTAGTGAGCGCCAGCTCGGCCAAGTGCGCTGCCATCGCAAAGCACCGCCGCGCAAACTCGATCACGTGCACAATGTACTGGATCGCAAACGCCTCGATCGAGAACACGAGCGCGTCGCTCGAGGCGTTGGACGCAGTGGCAATAGTGTCGGCGGACGCTACGTTCGAGCCACTGCCACGATCGGCGCTAGTAGCAGTCGCAGCACCAGCGACAGCATTGGACCCGCTGAGTGTGACGCGGAACGCGGCCTGCGCGCTCGGTTCGCACTCGTCCCAGCGCCGCAAGTGCTCAAACAGGTTCGTGCCGAGCACAACGTCGTTGAACGTCAGCGCTCGCTGGCGCTGCGCCGCATCAACGCTGCTCTCCGCTTTTATTGCTTGACCGTCGCGCAGCCCAAGGCTCGCGGTGTACTCGAGCAGCGCTGCGATCTTGCGGCGTCGGCCGAGCAGCACGGCACACGCGTCTGACGTTGCGTGGTACAGCTCTTTCATCGTCTTCCCGAGTCGGATCCACGACTTGATGCGTTCTGGGCGATACTGCAGCACGTCGGTCATGAGGAACGCGGCGCGCTCCTTCACGCGCGCTTCGAGCTCCATGAGCTCGGATGTGTTGCCGCGACGCCGAACGCGCGAGAGGATAAAGTTCTCGCCGAGGAGGTACCACAAGTGGTCAAGTGGCGCCTCGACGCCCGTCTCGTCCGACCCGCAGCTGCTAACGCTGTTGGCACTGTTGACTTGACTGTCGGAGCTGATGGGCGGGAACTCGTCGCCCCACTCGAGCAGCCGCGACGGCGCGAGGAACGTCTGCAGTGTTGCACACGGCTGCTGCTGCGACTGCTGCGCAGAACCTGATGACGTTTCGGCTGCGTATGTACTGCTGGCGCTGCTGCCAAGCGCCTCGCGAATCGCGCCGAGCACTTTGAGGTTCTCTTTCTTCTGGCCGTTCGTCTTTGGTGGCCGCGCGAGCAGCATCGGCACAGCAAACTGCGCAAGGCGCATCGCGTCGGCGCGCTGAAGCTGTGCGAGCGAGTTGCCGGTCTTGTGGTCGTCGCAGCCCGGCAGCAGCTGCACGTCGTACAGACAGTGGTAGCACTGCGCGAGCGTTCGGTTGAATGGCGAGTCCACGCACGCGTGGTTGGCACCAGCACCAGCGACAGACTCGTCCAACTCGGCAGGCGAGGCGTCAGCGTAACTGCTCAGCACGCGGATGCTCGTCTCGAGAAAGCACGCGCTGTCCGACGATGCGTCGGTGCTAGTGGCGGCGTCCTGCAGGTACCGGAGGCTGCAGATGCCGTACTGCCCCATGCGGCTGTGCAGCAGCGCGACCAAGTCCGTGAGCGACGTGCACGCACTCGGAGCGCCGCGCACTGACGCTGCGTGCAGCAGTAAGTACAAGATCGCAGCGTTGCCAAAGAGCTGCCGCGCCGTGCGGTCCTCGCGCCGCGCAATGACGTCCTCCTCTTCCTTCATGAGCGTGCGGCAGTGCAACAGCAGCACATTGCGCCGGTGCGCGTCGAGCCCTGCTGTCAATACTGCAGTCGCTGTCGTCGTCAGCGCGCTGCTGCCCACGCGCGCGTTCAGGAACCGCAGCAGTTCGACAACAAGCGCTCGCACACGGTCGCGCCGCGACGCCTGCTTCTTCTTGCCGACAGGCGCCGGGAGTTTGGCAAACAGCTCGCGGAACGCAGCTTCATCGAGCGACCGGATCGCGTGCAGCGTGTGCGCGACTGCGTCGACGACCAGGTTGTCTGTAGCAATGCCACCGCCCCCATTGCTGGAGATGTCACCGCTGTCGCTCAACTGCTGCAACACTGCACAGATAGACGCAAATACGTCCTTTGGTGCCTCGAACAGCAGCAGCAGCGACGGCTTGAGGCACGCGAGGCAGCTCGCACGCAGCAGCTGTGTGCAACGTGCATTTACAGTGCGGCCCACGACGTTTGCATGCAGTTGCGCGAGCAGGAACCGCACGGCGCGCAAGCCACTGTCAAGGATCTGCTCGGGGTGCAGCGCGCCGCTCGTTGCGCTGCGGCCACCAAGTCGATCGATGAACCGCGTGACGTGGAACAGCAGCGTGAGCAGCACGAGCAGCGCGTCGTCGGCACTAAATGCCGCACTCTTGGCAAATGACGCGGCAAGGACGTCGACGAGCCGTGGCTCGGTGTTGCTCTCAGCCGCTGCGGCAGCTGGCTCGGAAGCTTCAAACTCGCGGAGCAGGTCGACAAGCCGCGGTGCTTGCTTGGCCGGGAAGAAGTGCTCGAGTAGCAGCGTCACGACGCGGTCGTAGTTCCCGGCTGCAAAGCTCCTTCGCGCTTCGGCGCACACATCCGTCGACTGCAGACCTGCGATCTTGGCTGCGAGTACGCTCGGCGAGATCTCGGCGTCGATCGTCTGGTTTAGCAGCGCGATCGTCGCGCCAGCAGCAGGTGCCGACTGTGACGACGGACCCGCAGCATCTAACAGCATGCTCTGGCACTTGACAAAGTACTCCTTTGCAGCGTTCGCGCGTCCACAGCGCTCGTGGATGCGCGCGAGCAGCCAGAACAGCCGCGCGAGCCCAACGCTATTGCTGTTGGTGCTGGTGGCGGCAGTCGCATCAGCATCGTTGTCGTCGGTCCAGCACAGCTCGAGCAAGAGACTGTCGGCCGACACAATGAGCGCTTGGAGCTGCTGCAAGTGCTTCTTGCGGTGCCGGTCGAGCGATGTCTGACGCAGCAGCTTGTCAAATTTGAGCTCGAGCAGCAGCAGCGACGCGAGCGGTGAGAGTCCACTCGGCCGCACCGCTGCGATCGCAGTCGCATTGCGCGCGTGCACGCGGCGTTCCGAGCCACTTGCAAGTAGCTTCTCGGCCCAGAAGCACACGCTGTGGATCTCCTCGTCGTCGCTGCCAGTGCGCTCACCTGCTGCGAGCTGACGCGCAGCCCACTCGCCACACTGGTTCAAGTACGCCGTCAGCAGCGCAGTAGCGCTCGCCGCCGACGCGGACGTGCGCGTGACAAAGTCGGCGACCTCGCACTTCGAGATTGTCTTTGCACTGCCTGTGTGTGCAATCGAGCCAATGTTATCACTGCTGCTGTTAAGCGCATCGACACCGTCGACACGCAAGGTGCTATTGCTGCTGCTGCTGATGATGGGGTCCCGACCGACTGCGTCGTTCCCCGGTACTGCGAGCAGCGCAAACTCTTGCGGCGACTCAGCACTCGAAGAGTCATAGAACTCGAACGCAGCGCCGCTGAGTTGAAGAATGAACGGCTCGGGCCAGCTCGCGACCTTCTCGGGCGACCGGTGCGTGCCTGCTGCAGATGCCGAGGCTGCAGCGACAGTGTCGATTTGCTGGCGCCAGCTCTCAGGCACGAACGCCTGCAAGCGGAACGCCAAGTTCTTCTCGCGCGCAAGCTTTGCTGCTGCTGCGTGCTCCTCGCGCAGTCGCTCTTCGTGGCGCCGCGACTTGCGCCGTGTCGGCAGCGGCTCGTCGAACTCGCTCAGTGCGAATCCGCTGTCCTGTGTCTCGTTGTCGCTCGGAACTGTGAGTGCGGTCGCAGCACTCGCGCCTGGCGCAGCCGGCTCCGGTACCGAGAACGAGACTGAGCTGGTGCGCTTCGTGCGCGTCGACGACCGAGTCGCAGTCTGCTTGGTTGGGTCCGCAGCACCAGTGACACCAGTCCCAGACAGCGGCTCAACACTGTCGACTGCAGTGTCAACCGCACGCTCCCCAGCGCCACCGCACGCTGAGTCAACAGCAGGCGGTACGACCACTGCTTCCACTGCTGCTGCTGACGAGCTGACCGAGTCGAGATGCTCGTCAAGATCCGTGACTGTGATGCGCACACTCGCGAGCGTCGCTGACGGCGCGCTCTCGGAGCTCAGATCGTCGTACACCTGCAGCAGCAGCTGCCCGAGGTTGTACCATGACGTGCGCTCAAGCAAGTACTCGACTGGGCGAGCGCGTGCACTCAGCGCCAGCTGCACGTCGTCACCCAGCTTGCGCCGTCGTTTCGCAGCACCAGCTGAAACGTCGTCGAGGTGTGCGAGTGCGCCACGCGCGCGCTTCAGCAACTTGCGGTCTCGTGTTGTTGCTGCTGGTGCGTGTCGACTCGCTGGCTTTGGTCTGCTGGTGCTGTGTGGTAGCCCGACTGTTGTCGATGCCATTGCTGCTCGCTTCGCGTCGAGCAGGTGGATCGACGGACACTGCGGGTCGTGTGCGCGCACGTGGCTCGCGATGCGTTCGTACTCGTCGAGGTCGCCGATCGCAAAGAGCACTTCACACAGCGACTGCGCGAGCAACCAGTACGAGCGGTCGACCTGGAAGCCCTCTTCGAGCATCCGCCGTGCGAGCCACAGCCTATTGGGTGCGCACATACACATATACAGTGTCCAGTACCACGTGCATGCAGTCAGTCGAGACGCACTGCATACACACACAGAGACGCTCCGCGCCATGGTGTGCCGACTACTCGCATACGCGTACGTACCTGCCGGTCTCGACGGCCGCTCGTCCCATCTGGAACCACACGACAACGTCGGTGCCATCGAGCTCGAGCGCCTACACGCACGTGCATAATCAGCAATAGCGCTTGTGCTCGTGAACACTCTGTCCGCGAGTGTGTGTACATGTGTACATGCAAGTAGTCGACGCTCGCAGATCCCACGCAGCACTCAAAGCAGTCCATCGCCACGTACGTTTGCAAAGTGCTGCAGTGCGACGTCGTATGCGCGCGTTTCGAGTTCGAGCACAGCAAGGTTCTTCTGGCAGAGGTACTGCAGCCGCAGACTCAGTGCGTCGCCCTCCTGTCGTTCGTGCAGTCGACACACAGATCCGTCAATGTGTGAGCGTTTGCATACTAAACGTAGTCGGCGTATACACGCGTTCACGCATACATGTATGCAAAAACATGCAAACGCTGCTGCGTACCGCGATGAGCGCGGTGTAGATGTCGCGCGCGTCTTGCACCTATGCGAGCAAGAGTTGCGCGTGCGCACATCAATATCGGTGAGCGAATGGATCGAGTATGCGCAGCTGCTGCTGTCGTGTACTGCAATCACACCTGTTTCTTCTGCTGGTGGCGCAGCGCCTGCTCGTACAGCGCAGTGTTATGTGCGTCCTGCGCCTCCTCGGTCGCGCGCTCGAGTGCATTGGCGCGGCCGAGCACTCGCTCGTCGGCGTTCAGTGCCGCCCACGATGTCATCGCGTGTGTGAGTGAATGCGGAGAGCAATGTCAACGAGCCTTTTGGGAAGGCAATGTCAATTGCAATACGAGTCACAATAACGTCGATATATTGTGGATATTTCGCATGCTAAAAATCGACAGCATTTTGGCTGATATGGACAATGTTTTGCGTGGCCCACACATGTTGCCCACAACCATTATTGCTTCCACAGTACCAGACTCTGTCAACCAGCAGCACATCGGAAGCCTCGATGTGACAATCGAGCATCGCGCCAAAGAGTCGTCTATGCGTCTATAGCAAACCGCTGCTGTACTACCCACTCGTCTAGTTAATTCCCAAGCGAGTCGGCCGATGCAGTGCTGAGCGTGCGCTTGCGACGGCGCGCGTTCTCGTTCAGCGGCGCGAGTTCGCGGTTGATCGAGAGGCTCTTGGCCAGCAAGAACGCAACCTCCATGCTCTGCGAGTAGTTCAGCCGCGGGTCGCAGTAGCTCGTGTAGCGCAGCGGCAAGTCGACTTCGTTAATACCTTCTGGACCGCCGATGCACTCGGTCACGTTCTCGCCCGTGAGCTCAAAGTGCACGCCGCCGAGCGTCGTGCCAGCACGGCGATGGATCTCGATCGTCTGCTTGAGCTCGCCAAAGATGCGATCAAACGGCCGCGTCTTGTAGCCGTTCTCGGCCGTGATCGTGTTGCCGTGGCACGGATCGCACGACCAGATGACGTTCAGTCCAGCGGCTTGGACCGCTGCAATGTGCTGCGGCAGCGATTCGGCGACCTTGGCGTTGCCAAAGCGCGTAATGAGCGTGATCTTGCCTGGGTTGGCTGCCGGATCGCGCCAGAGCCGGCGGATGAGGGCGACGAGCTCGTTAGGCTGGATGCTCGGACCGACTTTGAGCCCAATCGGGTTCTCAATGCCGCGAAAGTACTCGACGTGCGCGTGGTCGAGCTGCCGCGTGCGGTCGCCGATCCATAAAAAGTCCGTCCCGACGTTGTAGAACTTGCCGTTGACTTCGCGCGTCATTGTCTCTTCGTACGCGAGCTCGAGGCCTTCGTGCGAGATGAAGAGGTCGACAGTCTTGAGGTGCGTGTCAGACCCGACGCCGCACATGTGCACAAAGTGGAGGCTATCGGTGATCTGCTGCACCATGTGCTGGTACTCCTCGCGCCGCGTCGACGCTTGGACGAACCCGAGGTCCCACTTGCCGGCATCGTGGATGTCGGCAAAGCCCGAGTCGACGAGCAAGCGGCCGTAGTTGAGCGTCGCAGCGCTGTGGAAGTAGCCCTCGAGCAGGCGGTTCGGGTCCGGCGTGCGGTTCGCCTTCTCGTAGCCGTTGATGTTCTCACCGCGGAAGCTCGGCACGACGTCTAGACGGCATGACAGAGCGTTCAGTATCGAGTCAGTACGTGTGAGCGAGATAGAGAGGTATGCACACAGTCACTCTCACATACGCACCGCCGTCGAGGATCTCCGTGTCGCTCGAGCGCGGCTTGGCGAACTGCCCCGCCATGCGTGCGACGCGCACAGTCGGGATGCGCGCACCCCAGACGAGCACGAGACTCATTTGGATCATGATCTTGAGCTTCTTCTCGATCAACTCGGGCTGACAGTCCTGGAAGCGCTCGGCGCAGTCGCCGCCCTGGAGCAGGAACCGCTTGCCGTCGGCGACTTCGGCGAGCTGCTCCTTGAGCGTCTCGATCTCCTTCACCGACACGAGGCCAGGCAGCGTGCGCACTTTGGGTGTGACAATGCAGTAGCAGTCCGTGGATACATGATAGTAAGTATCGCAGCGCAGTTGAGCATGCAGCACGCACACCGGTACATACACAAGCTCATCAGTGGACGCGATGATCACGTACGCTTGTCGTGCACCTTGCCGAGCGCCTCGGCGTCCGGATACGGTGCTTGCTGCTTGACCGGCAGCTTGCGCCACGACGACGGTGTCCAGGCATCGTCATTGCTGCTGTTGGTCGCCATGGTGCTGCTACTGTTGCTGCTTGGAGGAAAGGAGGAGGAAGAGTGCGTCGAGTCTGTCTGCCGCGTGTTGCTTGGTCAAGTGCTGGCTTTGCGGTGTCCTCAGCTGTTGCCTACCCGTTCGTTCACTTGGTTTGATTTGTGTTGTTTTTTGCGCCTGCCAATCGCCGCCCACAAGAATGTTGCGCAGATCTTGACATTGCAGACTATACTGAGCACAAGTGAGTCGAATCACAAAGATGTGGTCCACGTACTGATTGTCCCTGAATTTCATGATCCGATAAACGTTGACAACATCGAAATCAAATCGAGTCGTCCAAGATGCTCCAACCAACACACAAGCCTACTACTGATCACTTCGACCACTCGATACTTCTCGTGTCCCTGAGCAGCAGCAGTCAGTCTGTTCACTATTCAGCTCGCTATCGCTGCTTCAACCTCGCTGTGAGTTGTGTGGACCATGCTTCGCTCTGCTCGTCGTCGTCTACAAGAGACTGAAAGAAAGCCGTTTGGCATTCCACTGTGAACAAAGTGCGTGAGTACATGCAATCGAGCGTGAGATAGACATCGCTCGATGTCGCCGTGGTGTGTCTGACAGCTCGATGACAACCAGGCTCACCGTAAGGCTCCTGTATGCACCGCAGTTTCTTATCCGAGGACTAACGAGAACACCACCACTTCCAAACACCAAGTGTGTGCACTACTACATCGAGTGTTTGCGTCTTCACACTCATGTCGGACGCGAGACTGCTCCACGGTGTTCCATCCAAACAACCAGCTTGTCACATCCAGCGAACAAGCATACCGGGTTGTCATCGACACACCCTTGTCGTACCTGCCACGACCCAGCTCGACCACCAACACAACAGAGTGCGGCGATATGAGGTTGGTGTGTCGTCATTACAATCACGACGACCAGACGTCTCCTGTTCCGGTCTCGTGGACAGCGCTGCGTCACGCCATGTCGTTCGTGTAATGTCGCGAGTTGTACGAGAGAGAGAGAGAGAGAGAGAGAGAGAGAGAAATCCGAGTCGTTGTCACAGACACTCTCGAGTACTCGTCCAGTAGCAGTTTCCAGACAACGTATGCGCAAGAGAGGAATGGAATGGAATGGATCAGCTCTGCACACTCCACCAAGAGAGTGCAACGCAGCAAGTATATTCGATGTGTTGTGTAAGGCCATCGTACTGGACAACTGCATGTAATTGACCAAACACGAACGAGGCGAGGGCATTGCGAGCGTTGTTGTTGCTGTTGCTGTTGTTGTTGCATTTGCTGGTGGTCAACTTGTGATTTTGCTGAAGTGAGATTGCTCCGCATTACCTTCACTCTTGAGACTACATGCAGCACCATGTCCGACTCGACTCGATCCATACAACACGCTGTACACTTTCTCATCGTATCGAAATCACGACAGTTGAACTTGTTGCTTTGTGTTTGGCAGCCATTCCGCTTGCTCAATTTCAGCAGCAACAACAGTAAACGAGCAGGTCTGTCACACCCATGCTGCACGTCTTGCGACTGCAGCAGCGACTCGGTAGCAGTCGCAGTGTCTGGCATCGCCAATCGCATGCGTTGTCGTCCTCACTTTCGAATTGCCTCGCACTTGCACACGCGCAGCATCCACTCGCACGACCGCTCTCTCGAGCAAGCACCAACCGAACGAGCACCCGACTGCTCTCTCTTCTTCCACATTCCACCACCGCCAACATGACGACAGTGACGCCGCACACGACAGAGAGTGCGCACTCGCACTCGACGACTGCCGCCGCCACGACATCGACGTCTGAGTCCATGGACGTTGCCGCACTGCGCGCCGAGCTCACGGACAAGTACTCGACAAAGCGGTTCACGATCGAGTACGGCGGGTACCTCTCGAACCACTTGCTACACGGCGCCGTCGCGCTGTTTGAGATCGGCGCGACCAGAGCGCAGATCGAGGACTTTGCAAGCCACTACGCTGCCGAGAAGCTCGTTGCCGTGGCGCCGGACCACGTCGATCCGTTCCACGTCGAGACAGTCGAGAGCAGCAGCGACAGCAACACGTACGTCGCAATCCCGAATGCACAACAACTCGAGCTCCTGCTCGGCCAGCGCGAGGATTTTGACGCGCTGCTCGCGTTCTACGGCCACGAGGTGCAGCTGCTTGGCGCTGACGCTGCTGTGCAAAAGCACTTGCCGTCGCTCGTTGCAGGACTCTGTGGCGCATTGCTCCACGGTCTCATCCAGCTCGGGTACGCGTTCCACATTGGCGGCGACCGACTCATTGCCGAGGGGCTCGCGTACATGCACTTTTCGTACCTCTCGTTCGAGAACAATGCTACCACGACTGGCAACCCTGCCACTACAGCCACTACCACCACGACCGACAGCGAGACGAAGCAAGCGTTCACGCGCGACGCAGCGCTGCACGCCGTGCACGCGCTCAAACACCACGATGTCGTGCTGAGAGAGATGCGCGCGCAGCTCGAGCGTCCAGCAGTCGCAGAGCTTCCGCTCGGGCTCTTCCAGCGCAAGCTCAACGCGATCTCGGCGCACCCGCAGCGCGGCAGCGCCAAGGCGTTCGACGCTGTCGCCAATGCGCTCGCGCAGTTTGACTTGTCGGAGCTCTGCGGCGACGTTGCAATCGATTTTGCGCTCTGGCTCTACACGATGATTGCGCACAACGACTTTGTCATCACGCACGCTGTGACGTCAGCGTGGTCGCTCCAGCAGCTCGAGCATCTGTTGGACGCACACGACCGCGCACGTGCGTGGCGCATGTGGCTCCACGTCGCTGTGAGCGCGTTCATTCTGCAGGAAGTGCGCGATTTGCGGGTCGATGACATCTGCGACGAGGCGCTTACGGAGCTGTCGGCACTCGAGTCGTGGAACGACATTCTCGCACGCGCACGTGCGCTCGAGGGCTACCCAGACGAGCACGTGTACAAGCTCGTGCAGGTCGCGCACGAGCACGCTACTGGCGGACACAAAAGTAACGTCAACAGCAGTGCCGACAACAGCAAAGAGCGAAGCCGCTTCTTGACACCGGAGCAGCGCGAGTTTGTCGCGCGCACGGCTGCGACCAAAGTCGTTGCGCTCGAGTTTGAGCGCATCTAGCACTTGTTCTGTGCAAGTCGTCGAGTAGATCGACACAACGTTGATGATGCCTCCATTGGTTAGTTTGCTTCATGCCGCTTATTCGTACAAAACGCAGCGTGTGCGCTCAGCAGTAGCAACGTAGTCTTACCACGTGGTGGTGTCGGCTCGTCGACTCTCGACAACTGAGAGGCACACA
>JAADWX010000830.1:0-13755 GCA_023336405.1 Globisporangium echinulatum | reverse complement strand
CACGACGAGTCCGTGGAACGTCAGGGTTGATGAGACGAACTACGGCGTCTCGCTGCTCAAGGTCACGCCAACAGCGCTCTCGTGGCGATTCGTTGCGTCTGTGACTGGTGCAGTGCTCGACGAGTTTGCAATCACCAAGTGGGTGAGCAAGTGAAGTAAGTAGATAGGTATGCGTTACAAACAGAAGCTGGGTAAACGTGTTTGCAGCTGTAGTAGTACTGTTGTACAACTCAAAAGCTCGGTTTTCGCGACGTACTAGCACTAACTTGAGAATCTGCGAGTACGCAATATTGACAATGAGATGCTGCATCCCACAGTCAAAAATAGGTGAGCCCCCACTGCAACGTATATGCATGTACACTTGGCAGTTCACAGTCCCTATCATCATCGCCTCTTAGTTGCTGCTACTGCGTCTACGCGTCAGTCCTCGAATCATGTACCGCCACCCGCAGCACATGATGCATCAAGGCACGAGCGGTCTCGCAGACCCCGTCGCGATGCGACAGAAAGATGAGCAGCGACGCCGGCAGCAGGCGTACGCACAGGCACTCGCTCAGCAAGTGCAGCAGCGCGAGCAGCAGAAGCAGCGCGAGCGCGAGATCGAGCGCCAGGGCACGAGCCACGGGCGAACTGGGCAGAGCCTCGGCGCGTTTCCAGCAGGCGGCAGTCGACTCGAGCAGCAACACGAGCCTGCCAAGGGGCTCTGGGACGGACTCGGCGAGCGCGCGAACGTCGGTCGCACAAACTTTGCGCGTGGCCAGCGACAGGCACCACCGCAGCAGCAGCAGCAGTACGCACACGCACCAAATGGCTACCAATCCGACCCGATCGAGAGCATACAGCAGCACAACCAATACGAACAATCTCCAAGTCTTCAGTCTGTTGGTCGCCACAGCAGTGGCTTTGTGCTCCCAGGGGGACATGGTACAAACGTGCACGTGTTCGCCCAGCCGCAGTCGCTGTACCCAATGATGGGGATATCACCGGCGTCGCACGCGATGGACGCAGCCACCTTTAGCGACTGGGGCGCGCCATTGCAGCAACAACAGCAGCCGGCGGTTCTCGACGAGCGTTTTGGAGACACTCGCGGACACCATCAGCACAGCGACCACGTCGCAGTGCGCAACGACCATGAGCCACAGCCACTGCAGCACCAGTATCACAATCAGAACCAGAATCAGAACTACCAGCAACAACAACAGCAACAGGACGAACCGAGCGCACACCATCGCGGTCGACGCTCCGAGTTTACTGACGCTGGTGGTTTTCGCTCCGGCGCTGGCGCCATCGGTAGTGACGACGACAACAAAGCGAGACACAAGCTCCAGCAGCAGCAGGCGATGCAGCTCGCGTTGCAGCAGCAAGTCGAAGAGAAAGCGCGGCAGAAGCTCGAAGCAAAGCGGCGGCAGGACGATGACGACCGGCGCGAAGCCGCGCAGTTTGAGGCCGAGCAGCAGCGCGTGCGGCAAGAGGCCGACGCTGCAAAAGCGCTCAAGCAGCGCAAGGCCGCCGATGAGCTCGCGCGTGCACAACAGGCGGCGGACGCGCTCGCGAGTCACCAAAAGAGAGCGCAGCAGAACCGTCAGCAACAGCAGCAGCAGCGCCACGACTTTGATGATGTTGATGAAGTCGCACTGCGGCAGCCACGACTGTCGCCACAACGTCCACTACAGCACCAAGCGACCGCGCCGCCAATGCGTCCGCAGATGGCACCGCAGCCGCCACACAAGATGGATCCGTTTGCGAACACGCGCGCGCATCTGTTTGAGGACCCGCCGTCGCCACCGCGGCAGCAGACGCAGCAGCAAAGGCAGTCGCGCCAGTGGGCGATGCCGCCTTCGCCAACTGCTTCGTCCATTCACTTGGGCGACGCGAGCGCTTTTCACCGACAGCAGCAGCAGATGCAGGTCACACACGACCATCGCAATGTGCCAACGGTCGACCCGGCAGTGTTGCAGCGCCAGTACGACGAGATGCGCGAAGAGCTCGAACGTCAGCGACAGCTCGTTGAGCAGCTCCGACACGCGCACGCGCAGGCTCAAATCCAGATGCAGCAGCAGCAGTCGCTTGCAAACAACGCGTCGAGTCCGACGCTGTCGGACCTCGAGCAGCTCCGGAGCGAACTGCGGGCCGAACTTGCGCACCGCGAACAGCTTCATCGTCACGAGCTCGAGACGTTCTGTGCGCAGCAGCAGCAGCTCCAGCGCATGCGCTCGAGTCTTCAGCTCGTACGTGCGTCAGGCAGTCGCGACGATCGGGCGAGCAGTCAGGACCAGCGCGTGGTCGATCCGTTGTCAGTGAATCCATATCGCTACGATCATCAGTCGCGCGAACAAGTGCTCAGCAGGTCTCACACCCGCCCAATGCAAGCAAGTGTGAGTCATGAGCTAGAGCTGGAGCGCGAGCTCGGCTCGACATCGACGTCGACAAAAGTCGCGAGCTTAAGCAGTTCGATAGTGACCCCGCCGCTTGCGTCGCTACCGTGCGACAGCACACTCGTGTACTTTGACGGCCGCGTACACGCGCTGCACCATGAACCACAGCCGCAGCAGCCAGCGAACAGCCACAGCGTAGTCAACGACGATGACAGCGCGAGTCGTCTGTCTGTAGTGAAAGCCAAACGATCAGTGCCAATGGAGTGCGTGTCGGAGCGGTCGGTCGAGTTCGAGTCAATCGAAGCTGTTGCTGCTGTGACACCGCTGCGCGTTCGAGAGCGATCGATCCCACGAGCACTCGAGAAGAGCGACAACCAGCTACGAGAATCCAGTGTCGCCATCCACGCTACAAAGACACAGACGACACAGCAGCCACAACATCAGCAGCGAGGCAGATTTATTGTCACTGAGCTCATCGGCGTGGGTAGCGTTGGCAACGACGACGACGACGACGATGACGACGCACACGCGTTCTTTGTCAAGGACCTGCGCAGCAGCATCGCGCTCGAGTGCGAAGTGAGCGGCAGCGCAAACGTCGACCGGTCGCAGCGCAGTGCAAGCGCGGATCGACGCAGCGGTGCGTCGGCGCGCTATGCGTCCTGGACCGAGCCGCATTGTGAGCTCGATGGCTCCGAGTCCTGGGACCCTGCAGCGCGACGTGCATCGACCCGCAAGTGGCTCCACTTGGTCGAGCACGACAACGATGACGATGACGATG
The DNA here is from genome assembly GCA_023336405.1 of Globisporangium echinulatum. Classification (NCBI taxonomy): domain Eukaryota; phylum Oomycota; class Peronosporomycetes; order Pythiales; family Pythiaceae; genus Globisporangium; species Globisporangium echinulatum. The sequence continues at coordinate 10,602 of JAADWX010000830.1, read as the reverse complement.
ACGATGACGATGATGGTGTCGGCGACAACGACGGCCTTCTTGCAAGTGTAAGTCTCGAGGCTGAGGAACTCGAAGCGATCTTCCAGCGCAACGTACGACGCCACGACATTTTGCGCGCGTTTCAAGCCGCACCGCGGAGCAACCAGCACGAGCCGAGCGGCGCTAAGCGTGCAATGGCGTGGAGCGAGCTCCACGAGCAGCTCGAAGCCAACAGCAGCGACCCGAACAGTGTCGCACCGGAGCAGCGCGGCGCGAGCACTATTGCAGGCAAAGCAGCAGTGCGCCGTCAGCCGCGAGAGGAGTCGCTCGTTGCGTCGTCGCGGTGGATGCAGACAGCCATGTAGACGGATGTTCGATACATTTAATCTGTTGATGGCGTGGACTTGGCTAGACTTCGATGTCTCAGTTTTAATGTCGAGTTTCACCATTATTGTTTATATAAAGACACATACTAACTTATACGCATTCTTTGTTTCTCGTATTGTATTGTGAAGGCTTTCATGGCAATCAATTACGGAACAAATATCGCTGCACAGTGTACAAGTAAAAAGCAAAAAACAATCATACTTCTGTGCGAGGTCGAGACGAGCCAAGACGAAGCAGACAACAAGTGCCATGATTAAGTCGACTCGCACATGTACGCACTCGTGAGCGCCGACGTTAATGCATGTGTGCGCCACCTGCCTCGAGTGGAACACAACACACACGTCCTCACTGCCTCTGCCTTGCGTATCAGCACATATATATCGCACCATCACCTAGAACATGCTGGTCGTCGTCACAGGCATCTGCGCGACTGTCTTGCACATCGCCGTCATCAATATCTACTGACACTTGATCGAGCGGTTGATGAGGTCCTTGACGTGCTTGTAGCTCAAGCCGGTGCTCGTCACAGCGTTCGCGGCCGGTTTACCGGTTGGGAACCAGAGAAAGTCGGGGTGGTTGTCGTTCGAGTTCCAGAGCCACTCGCCACCAATGATGTTGTCCTGCCCGTCGAGCTCGAGCAAGTACGTGTAGTCCGCGCCAGTCGTGTACGCGTCGACGCGGCCGGTTTCAACGAGCTCGCCGTTCTCCATCGCCTCGACGATCCAACTCAGACGCAGCTTGACGTACGCGATGCTCTTCGCGCGTGGGTTGAACGGATACGTCTTGGTCGCGTAAAAGTTCTTGGCAGCCTCGCTCGGCTTGAACCGCCGCGTATCCTTGACCTGGAAGCCGCGCACTGGCTGGTTCCAGACCTCCGGACCAGCTGTGACGTCGACAACAAACGACTTTTGGAACTTGCCGAGAATGTTCGTGACTGCGACATGAAAGTAGCCAGCACCGAGGTCGCGGTACGCTGCGTCGATGTGGCGACCCCAGCGGTCCTTCGCGTCGTTCCCGCCATTGTAGCGGACGCCCGTAAAGACGGTCCCGACCGCGGCGCCGTCGTACACGTCGGTCACGAGCGCTTTGAGGTCGAGTGGCTCGAACGTCACGCCGTTCTGCGTGACCGGACACTTTGGCTCCGGCTCGAGGATCGCAGCTGGCGCCCACGCGTGGCAGATGCCAAACCACGTTGGGATGCAGTAGCCCGATGTCTCACCGTGACGCTTGCCGCACGTGCTGCCGTCGTTAAGACCCGAACAATCCGCTGCCTTCTTGCACGCGCGCCGGGAGCTCTGCGAGAGCACGCCGTTAGATTTCGACACGGCGTCCTGGAACTGCTTGACGTTGAGGCCGTACGCTTTCGCGTACTTCTCGGCCGGGCTCGCTTGGCCATCGTTCCACTCGGCGTTGATGCCGTCCTGGTAGATGGGCCAGTAGCTGCTCGGCCACGGCGCTGGGAGCACAACGCCCTTAGTCGGGAGCTTCTTGAGGTTCATCTCCATCTTGGTCTTGAAGTGCGTCTCGAGCTTCCGAATGTCGTCGCTCGAGGCCTCGAGCTGCCGCCGACCGCCCGTGCCGCTCGTGACTTTACCGGGTTGGATTGTAGTAGCGTTATCACCATCGTCGTCGTCGTCGTCGTCGTCGTCGGGGTCGTTCGGGTCTTCGAGCGACCGGCCGAGCTCTTTGACGACCGCGTGTGTAGTCGCAGTCGAGTTTGCGAGCAGCGTCGGGTTCACGACCGCGACTTTCACGAGCGTCGATGGCTCGGGGAGCTCCGGGTCGACTTTCACGACTGTTGCGACTGCGGATTCATCGAGCCACGCGCCACGCGCCGGGTGGGTGGGTCCGAGGTTCAGGACGTCGCCGCCGATTGTCGTTGGGTTGTACTCCATCGACGTTGCGCTGACGCCAACGCTTGTGAGCGCAACGACAGCGGCCGTGAACGCGATGAGGAACGAGGGGGACGCCACCATGTTTGTTATTGCGATGGTGGACGTTGGGAAGTAAGAGAGAGAGAGTCGCTGCTGCTGCTGCTGCTGCTCGGTAGTTGACACTGCGAGGCGCGAGTGGCAAATAGAGGAATGCGATAGCGGATCGCAAGCAACGCTGCAGGCTCTCACGCTTGGTTGTCATCGGCTCCCTCCCGCAAAGAGCTCCCGTGAGAAGCTCATCATTCGTTTCTATGCAGGCACTCACGCCACACTGCTGCTTGAGTGGCGATTGCAGTGGCAGGCAGTTCGCCAGCTGTGGTCACGCACGTGAGTGGTTTGCACCTGTCGTGCTGGACATCAAGAGAGTCAGCGCGCTGACTTGCGAGCAGCGCAGAAAGGCCCGATACAGTACTGTTGCATGCCGCAAAAGTGTATAAATGGAGATAGTATCGTACTTACCGAGTGATGCGTTCCGTAGTGTATGTCTTTGTCAAAAATAGAAGCTATCACACGTCACACATGTCTGGAAATGATGAGAAGTCAGCATGTATACTTTATCGACACTCGCTCGGTTGTCACGTTGCAGGCGAGTCGGTTTCGGTTCGAAAGTCTCATGCACGACGAACTCCAAGCGTGAACATGCACGATCAATGCTGAGTGTACGGCCAGAGGCGGCGCTCGTGTACAATGGTCGTGCAGCACGAGCTCCTGTTCGTGCACACGTCGCATGTAGTTGTGATCGAGAGCGTTGTTGATCGCATGTGACCTTGCGCCGCTGCTAAGCTGGTCAACGTGTGAGACTACTGCCGGCTCTCGGAGAATCCACACGCTGTCGTTCAGCCGTTCTATTGGTATCCTTGTAACGTGTGTCGCGCTTTTACATGGCGTGACAAGGGACCATTAGAACGCCACCAGCTGGTTGCCTCTCGCATGGTGCCGAGGTCGACTGTCCATCCCGTGTCTACGTGCTGCAACCTGACATCGCCAGACATTCTTGAACGCGACGCCATGCGACTCTGACAGCAGCACCGATTACAGCTTTGGCTGCATTCATTCGTGTCTCTGGCTGAGTATGGCACTGGTGGGCTCCTCAGCATGAGCGCCACCTGCTCGTGTGTACGGCTGCAAATGGCGTTCCTCCGCCTCAGTGTCTTCTGTGTGTTGGCTGGTAAACTGGATGTGCCAGATAGATCGATCGTAGCGTCGATAGCGTTTCATGCCAATCATACACTTCGAACAGCTCCATTCTGATGGACCGGCCCTGCTGTGTGGACTGACGATGAACACGCACGCGTGTGTGATACGCATGACACAGATTACAGATAGACTCGTATCAAGTCGCATCGGGGATAAATACCATCGTACTACAGTAGTAGTAGGCCCACTCGTACTCGCTCGCAGGTGCTGCCATGTGTGCTGCACACTGCTAACTCCCGCAACGGATCCGATCGCAGTTGTGTCAGCAGGAGCTACTTGTACATACGTCCTCGCTGCTAGCAAATCTGCGCGTTCTGTTGCTGCGTAGTCGCCGAAAAGCACGTGATGAAGAAGTCGAGGCACTCGCTCAGACTTGGCAGATCGCTCTCGTCGTCGTCGTCGTCGTCATCACCTTGTACGCTGCGGCCTTCAGTCTTGACAGTGTCATCCTCGTCGTCGTCTCCAAACTCGGACAGCGAGAGGCGGAACAGGTCCGAGCCAAACACTGGTGCGTCCTTGTCGTCATCGCCGTCGTCGCATTCGCTCACGCTGCTGTCGACTCGCTCGAGCGCGCCTACTGCTGCTGATGTGTCTACTGCTGACTGCGTGGTACGCGCTGCAAGCTTGGCGGCCGACGTCTTGCGCGCGGTGCGGCGGCGCTCGCCCGGTGTGCTGATGAGCGTCTGTCCGTCGAGCACGGCGTGGTCGATGCGGTGCTCCTGACGGAGCCGCAGTACTTTGGCCTTACTCGAGCCGTTGAGGCGTCGCAGGACCTTTTCTTGGTACTTCTGCGCGTGCGTCTGCACCTGCCGGATCGACCGCGTCCCGATGTGGTCCGTGATCGTCTTCCACGGCCCAAGCGGGTACTTCTTGAGCGCGTCGAGGAACCGATCGTGCTCGGCCGTGGACCAGATGCCCTTGGCGCGCTGTTGTAGCTGCAGCTGCGATTGGTGGCTCGTCATAGATCCTGACAATGTGAACGGAGGGCGGCGCGCAACGTCGTTCATTGCTCGCACGCGAGTGAACGTACGCGGTTTCTATCTACGCTGTGTTTGAGCGCCTGTGTGTGTGGGCGTTGCCAAAGCGAGAGTGAATGGGAGCGATCCAGCGCAGACGTCGACGGCGTCTGAGGAGGTCGGCGGGCGAGGAGGTCGGCGGGCGAGGAGGTCGGCGGGCGAGGAGGTCGGCGGGCGAGGAGGTGGACCACAACGTAGTCGGGCGGTACGCTTGCTTGCTTGCTTGTGTTCGAGCAGCTGTGGCAGTGCAAATCAGCGAATGTGATGGCTGTGGGTGCGCTTTCGCTGTTGTCGTGGTCTGCGCTGCTGTCACGCGCTTCGAGAAGGTGAATCACACAGTGAACCCACTCGCGCTCGGTTTGTTGTCGTCCTGGTACTTGCGCGTGCGCTTCTCGGCTCGCAATCATTCACGCACTCGCGCGCAGCCAACGAGGACGACGCACGCACGCACGGCTCCGCTGAGTCGCACACCCTCCGCCCGCCTGTGCACGCCCGAATCATGGCGGCCGCGTGGTTTAAATCAGGGTCATGCGGCTGTGTTGTGTGGAGTAACAAACAGGAACCGCAACGTGTCAGCTCAAGCGCGTCGTCGGCCATCGACCGTCGTCGGGCGTTTGTCGTGTGTCAGGCTCTGCTGACTTTTGTATCGTGTGCTCCATCGTTAAGAGCGCAAGACGAGACGAGCAGGTTGATCGCGGACGCTCGTTCCGCTCAGCACTGAGTGCCAGTAGCGCGTTCGAGTCCCTGGCTGTGGCTGGCAAATTGGCGATCGGCTAATCGCGCCAACGAGGAATTTTGGGTCATGGTCCGAGACGAGAGACCTGGACACTAGACGTGCTTGCTCATTCCCTCGTCGAACCCATTGGGCGTGCTGCTGTAAACGAGATGCGTCACTACGCACACAGCCGTGACGACAATGCCTGACAGTTGCTGTCAGTGACTTGCGAAACGCCTCGCTCACTCAGTCGCTCGACAGTCATGCAGCAGTGGCAGAGAGACTCCAAGGTCTGTTGTCGCTAGGACAGCGACACATCAACTCGCCATCGCATCGGCATATCGGCATAGATAAGATCTATCACAAATGAGTCACACGATACAAACAATCAAATAGGAACATGTGAGCAAACACATCGAAGCTTTAAAGTAAATCCTTCACACCTGTAATGCAAAATGGATTGAAAATTGCCCACTGTGCTTGTTTTTGTATGCTCATACCTGACCATTATTAGTTTAGAGTTGATTCTAATTAACCTTACATTGTTACAATACGATTGCATCGTACTTTGGCCAAAGTCTCACTTGTGCGAGTTTGACTGGTGTGAAAACAGCTTTACGAAGTTCATGGCATACATCACATCTCATTTGGACGAGCATGCTGTATTGCTCGGGTGGACCTCCAACCGTTTCTGTCTCCTCTCTTTCATACACACAGCTGAATGTTCTCCTGCTGCTACTGCCCATCGCACGAATCGCAACCATTCACGCCAGGCCACACACGCCCACACGACAAAACTGCTTGTCTCCATCCCATTCTTCATTCCGCCTTTCCAGTCAATCGTGACGTCCGACAATGCGCAGAGCAGGAAGGAGGCGTCGCTGCTGCCGACGGCCCCAACTTCCCACACCATGTGCTATGTGCTTCTTATAGCGTCAGTGCCTTGTTGATGATGCGCGCCTGCTCGATCAGGTGCACGGCGTGGTAGCCGGTTGCTGGTGCGGCAGCCGGCGAGCGGCCGACGTACTTGGGTCTCCGCGCACTGTCGCCGTTGATCTCGCGCAGCGCCGTCTCGATGCGCGGCGCGACGTACGTCCAAAAGCCCATGTTCTGCGGCTCCTCCTGGACCCACGTGACCTGCGCGTTCTTGTACCGCGCGGCCTCTTCCGCAACCTTGTCGAACGGGAACGGCGCGATCTGTTCGACGCGCACGAGCGCAACGTTGTCGAGACCGCGCTCGTCACGCTCAGCGGCGAGCTCGTAATAGATCTTGCCCGAGCAGAACACGACGCGCTGGATCGCGTCATCGGCCGCGAGCTTCTCAGGCGTCGCTTCCGGCAGCACGCGGTGGAATTGCGTGCCTTCGGCCATGTCCTCGAGCTTCGACGACGCCTGGCGCAGCCGCAGCAGGTGCTTGGGCTGGACCGAAATGAGCGGCTTGCGAAAGTCGCGGTGGATCTGCCGACGCAGCACGTGGAAGTACTGCGCTGGCGTCGAGCAGTAGACGACCTGCCAGTTCGTGTGCTGGATCTGCATGCGGTTCTCCTCGTCCATGAGCGGCACGACGTCCGGGTCGTCGTCGGTCGACTGGAGGTACCGCTCGACGCGGCAGCTCGAGTGCTCGGCGCCCTGCCCTTCGTAGCCATGCGGCAGGAGCATCACGAGGCCCGACTGGCGCATCCACTTGTCCTCGCCGCTGCTCAGGAACTGGTCGATCAGGATCTGCGCGCCGTTCGCAAAGTCGCCAAACTGCGCCTCCCACATCACGAGTGCGTTCGGGTTCTCGAGCGAGTACCCGAGCTCAAAGCCGAGGACGCCAAACTCCGACAGCGAGCTGTTCGACGCGACAAACTCGGCCTGCGTCGATGGAATGCCGGTCGCGCTGTCGGCCGGTGCTGCAACCGCATCGAACGCGAGCGTCGGCGCCGACGGCAGCGTCTTGTGCGCGAGGTTGTTGAGCGGCACGAACTCGTCGTTTGTCTTCTGGTCGTGCAGCACGGCGTGGCGGTGGCTGAACGTTCCGCGCTCGACGTCCTGGCCGCTGATGCGCACGTGGTTGCCCTCGAGCAGGAGCGTGCCCCACGCAAGTGCCTCGGCCGTGCCCCAGTCAATGCCTTCACCAGCGTCGAGCGTCGCTTTCTTCGCGCTCAGGATGCGCTCGAGCTGCCGGTTGAGCTGGAAGCCCTCAGGCACCTTCGCGAGCTTGTCGCCGACGAACGCGAGCGTCGCGCGGTCGACGCCGGTGCTCTGGATGCGCGAGAGCTGGTTCGGGCTCTTGAACGACTCCCAGCGGTTCGCGAGCCAGTCCTCTTTCTTCGCCGACTCCCAGTCCTTCGACTCCTCAAACGTCGCTTGGAAGAAGCCCCAGACCTTGTTCGTGATCGCGTCGCACTCTTGTTTCGTTGCTGTGCCAGCTGCCACCAACTTGTCGACGTACAGCTCGAGCACCGAGCTCATCTGTGCGATCTTCGAGTACATGAGCGGCTGCGTGAAGAACGGGTTGTCGACCTCATTGTGCCCAAAGCGGCGGTAGCACGTGAGGTTGATGATCACGTCGGCGCTCCACTGCTGGCGCCACTCGGCCGCGATCTCAAAGACCTTGACGACCGACTCGGGGTCGTCGCCGTTCACGTGCAGGATCGGAATGTCCATCGCTTTGCCAATGTCCGTGCAGTATTGCGACGACCGCGAGTTCTTCGGGTCGGTCGTAAATCCCACTTGGTTGTTCACGACGACGTGGATCGTACCGCCCGTGTCGTAGTTCTCGAGCTCCGACAGGTGCATCGTCTCGTACACGACGCCCTGGCCGCTGAACGCCGCGTCGCCGTGGAGCAGCAGCGGCATGACCTTGCGCTCGGCCTCGCGGTCGTTGCCCAAGTAGAACTGCTTCGCGCGCACTTTGCCGACGACCACGGGGTCGACCGCTTCGAGGTGCGACGGGTTCGCAACGAGCGACAAATGCACCTTGCGCCCATCGGGGTACGTCCGATCGTACGACGTGCCGAGGTGGTACTTGACGTCGCCCGAGTTCGACCAGTCCTCAATGTTGTCGGCGTGCTTGTACGCCTCGACGTCGACGTGCGTGCCCTGGAACTCCTTGAAGATCTGCTGGATCGGCTTCCGGATGACGTTCGAGAGCACGTTCAGGCGTCCGCGGTGCGGCATGCCGATCACAAGGTGTTCCATGCCGAGCTCCGTCGCACGGTCGATCATGTACTTGAGGCCGGGGATGAGCGACTCGGCGCCGTCGAGCCCAAAGCGCTTCGTCGTGTTGTACTTGTTCCCGAGGAAGCGCTCAAACACGACTGAGAACGCAAGGCGCTCGAGGATGTGCAGCTGCTTGGCCTTCGACTCCTTCTGCTCTACGATGTGCTCCATCTTTGTGCGGATCCAGTTGCACTTATCGCGGTTCAGAATGTGCATGTACTGCGCACCAATCGAGCTGCAGTACGTCGCGCGCAGCCGCTGGACGATCTCACCAAGTGTCAGCGTGTTGTTGCCCTCTGCGAGGTCTTCGAGGAAGCCCGAGACACCCGATGAGCTGCGCAGCGACAGATCACAATCGGTAGAGTCCAGAGACAGAGAGAACAGAAGTCCGTCAGTTAGTCTGTAGTAGCCCAGTAGTAGATAGAGCTCTAGAAGCCTGGGTTATGTGCCAAAGCGTCATAGTCTCCAATTCTGGACATATTTGTCCAGATCTGGAACTCTGAGAGATCTGCGCTCAAATAAGACCGTTCCGATCTGGACGGCATTGCCGTTTCAGATGTTCAGATCTTATTTGAGCGCCTGACGCAATAACGACACACATCGGGACGTACAAGTTCTTGGGGACCGAGATGACGCGGTTCAGGTCCGCGTCCGTGAAGCCGTACTGCTTGATGTCGAGCTCCGGGAGCTCGGGGCGCTGCTGCAGCCCGAGTGGGTCGAGGTTCGCGACTTCGTGGCCACGCACTTGGTATGCGCGGATGAGGTAGCTCAGTCCGAGTGCGTCGTTGTGGTCCGACGACGTGGCAGCCGCCGAGGCGACTGACAGCACGGGCTTGACGCCGTTCTGGATCGTCGGCGGCGGGATGAACGCCTCGCCTGGCACAGCGCCGCTCTCGACGCCGCGAAAGTACACGTCCCAGGACTTGTGCACGCTGCAGACGCAGCAGCACCGGCACGAGTGTATATGCAGTGGAGTCAGTGCGTGAGTGCGTGCATCCAAGTAGCGCTCGCAGCATCGATAGACAGACAAGCGAACGAGTGCCACAGCAATGCATCTATACAGCGAGCTATATAGACAGCCACACAAGCGAGAACGTGTGTGTGTGCGTTCGTACCTCTGCGGGTTGGTCTTCCAGCTGTCGTACATCTCCTCGACGTACGCGTTGTTCGTGCCCGTGAGGAATGTCTCGCTCGGGTGCGGCGCAGTCGAGAACGCGCGGATTGCGCTCAGTCGCTGCGCGTTCACAGCGTGCTGCTTGGCGGCGCCAGTCGCGACGGCGACGCGCGCCGACGCGTTTGCGCGGATGCCTCGGCGCACGCACTTGGACGCGGCCGCGAGCCACTGCTGCGTCATGGCGATAGAGGTAGGGATAGAGGTAGAGGCGGTGGTGCGGACACGAGAGACCCGCGACGAAGGGGGAGAACGAGACGCGACGGACGTGGACAAGTCGCGCGAAGACCCAAAGTGAACGAGCGAGAGTGAACTGCGCGTGCTGCTGCAGCAGGCGAGAAAGGAAGGCGAGTGAAACGAGCGGCGATGGCGCGTCAGGCGTGAACCCCTTACTGAAAGCAAGAGATCGTTTAGTTGCATATTTGCAACCATGCATTTCAGAAGGTGTGATGATAGGTGAGACGCGCACACTTCAAATCGCGGACATCTGCCGACCGCACTTTCTCGATTTCATCTGACGATTTGTAGATGAATGTGAGAAACAGCTACCAGCGTCGTGCATGTACACGACGCGTGTTAAACCTCAACTGGATCGCAACCGCACTTGTGGCACAGACCTGCCTTTCTGGATGTCGCACGCTGGCTCCTCCTGACTGCTTCGCTACACCCATGATAGCACGGCACTCGCTCCTCGTATCGCATCAACAACACCAGCGCACTCTCGCATTGCTGTAATGTATCAGAGGTGTCTGAACGCTCACACTCGATTCGCAGTTCTCCATTTGCTCGAGTCGTACACTCAACGCTAACTTTGGCTACGCCTCGCGACCTCCCTATCTACTTCACTTGCTCGCTCACTTGGTGATTGCAAACTCGTCGAGCACTGCACCAGTCACAGACGCAACGAATCGCCACGAGAGCGCTGTTGGCGTGACCTTGAGCAGCGAGACGCCGTAGTTCGTCTCATCAACCCTGACGTTCCACGGACTCGTCGTG
>JAADWX010000829.1:0-13787 GCA_023336405.1 Globisporangium echinulatum | reverse complement strand
TGCGCGCGACAGTCGCGAGCAGCGCGCACGCGGCTCCGTCTTCTTTGAGGACCGTGCAGGCAGTCGCAGCAGTGCACGCGACGCGTTCCGCGACCTCCTTGTCTAGGTGTGTCAGCAGCTCCGTACAAACGTATACACATACAGACAGTCCCACGTATCACGTGGGGAAGCCATGTTGCGATAGCGTGTATCGTTGCGCTACGTCGCCTGGCTAGCGTCTGACGGATGAGCTGTGCGTCATCACTGCGCGTCCTGGAGCCAGCCCTTGTCCTTCGCGTCCTGGAACATCTGCGTGATGCTCGTGCGCTCATCGGCGACGAGGTCCGGGTGCCAAAAGTCAAAGAGCAGCAGCACGCGGTCGCCCTTCGAGCCATCGTGCCACACTTCGTGGTCGTACGAATCTAGTGGTGGTGGTGGTGGTGCGTAGCAGAGCGTGTGGAAATGGGAAGGGCAACCAAATTAGCAAAGCTCACCAACGTATAAACGTATAGACATATAACATAGCGAGACACACGCACCGTCAAACACCATGGGCTTGCCGGTCTCCCACTGACGCGTCTCGTCGCCGACGCGGATGCCGCAGCCGTCGGGCACAAAGAGCGGAAAGTGGCAGCGCAGTCGGATGTTGCACGGTGCCGAGTGCGCCTTGATGCTCGACTGGTAGTAGTAGTAGTGGCCCATATAAGCATATAGAGAGATGTGCATCAGTCAGCCAGCCATTGACGGATAGTATCGGCTTGCACGACGTAGCGACAGCGCACCTGTGGCTTGAGCACCGAGAAGAACGCGTACGCGAACGGCAGACCGGTCATGAAGCCTGGGATGCTCTCGAGCACTTCGACGGTCTTTGGACAGTGTGCTGCAAAGTCGGCTTGACGCCGTCCCTGTGTGACGTACGAGAGCCAATCCCACTCTCCATTGTGGAGCTGGTGCTCTTTGTCGTTGACGTTGTAGTCGGATGCGGCCGCGTTTGCATTGCGCACGTCGCGCAATGCGAGATACTCGCGCTGGATCGTGTCGCGGTGCAGCTCGAGCTGATGCAGTGCTGGGAACCGACTGGCGTCGTGCCACGCCTTGGATTCGAGTCCCGGGAAGCAGAAGAGCGTCGGCGTCGGTCGCGGCTTGGCTATTTGGTATGGTACAATGATGGTGTGTGTGCGTATGCATGCATGTCAGAGCCTGCTGTGTAAGCGTGAGTGTGAACATGTCGACGCACACGCACATGCAAACGCAGATGCAGCCACGCATTGCATCGTACCGGTCGTGACGCAGAGCGCGGAGCGCAGCAGCGCTGCTCGATGCGTGGTTGTTGCCATTGCCACTCAACAATGAGATGCAACAACAATTGCAAGATATTATGTTATAACCCAACTGCCATTAGCCGTCGTATAAGACATACGTTTCATAGTGGCGTGAAATGCATCTTATTTATCAAATGGCAAACGCACATATAAAAACATATGTTCGCATTTAGATAATATTTCAGTTCCGACGAATAAATTTCGCCCTGCAAGTTAAATATGGATAAACTACATAAATACACAAAATGTAAAAAACACATATATGTCGCACGATAACATGGACTGATATTTCTACTCAGAGGCCGTCTGCCAATTCACAACTTTGGCAATACGATAACTTACAGCTATTCAGATTATGATGCCCCCTGCCCGTCATACAAGTTCCATGAGGCAAGCACCATTCATCAGTGTTGATGAAGGTGTACGTCCTACTACTGTGCAGCATCGCAACTTCCGATCAGCAACAGTTGATGCACTAGCTATGACGACTTCATAACGCGATTCACGAAATGCGGCTGAATCATCATGCAATCTAAGATGATACAGGGGCGATAAATTATTATCAGCGTCGTTGAACGTCAACTTTAATTCCGACTGCAGCAAACAGAGATGATTTGCTAGCTATGATGATTTCCTTGACGTGATGCATGGAATGTCAACATTTGCTGACAACGCCGTCGGTCGAGCGATCGCTCATGTTCTCAGAAAAACGACTCTTTGGTTGTCAGCTTCTGCGACAAGTTGCGCGACATCTACTACGAGTCGCGAGAGTGGACAATAGAGTTTATCGCACTTAAATCGACCAGATCCAACGCCGAAGTTATAGTACACGAGACAAGCGCCAAATTTCTAATCAATATACAACGGTTCACGTGGTTCCTATCACGAGCAGCTTGCAACTGCTACCGGTATGTTGCAAGGTTGCAGCATCGCAACTGACAGTGCTTGTTGGAATTTTTCGATCTTTGCATTTGACGAGTTGCAAAGTGTTTTATTGTTACCACCTTCATTTAGTCCGATTACAGCACATCGGTGTATCGTTTGGTCAGCAAATCGTGTCAGTCTTACTCTTAACGACGCCGTCCGCTTCTTTGACGAGTTGTGCGACATCGATGATGAGTCTCGGCATTGGACAATAGTTCTTGTCACCCTTCAACACGACTAAATCCAACGCCAAACTCCGTGTGCACGAGACGATAAAGCGCCAAGTTATAATCAGTATACAACCTTGTGGTAACTATCACGAGCAGCTTGCACATCCGCCGCCTACGCGTAAAAGCGCCTCGGTCTAACTGCTGTGTCGCCGCATTGCTGTCGGCGTTATGTAAAACTCCTCATGTAATTATCGCCTGTCACTAGACACTACATTTAGATCGCGAAACTCGACAGCACACAGAAACTCGAAGGGAAGGGCCGGTAAGAGGCAGTGGTCAGTAACAAGTGCATGTGGACAACACAACTGTATATACAACAATTGCACCATACTATGTTAAAACCCACCCGCAAATACTTGTCGAACAGGAATTCAAACCAAAATGTTACAATGATCAGATACCTATTATTTAATCTGACACTCGAGTCGGTATCGCCAATATAATTAGAAGTTGTCCAATGATTTTTGAAATTATATATAATATCAATACTATAAACACACAATTTACATATTGAAATCGCCCGGTACCATCCACTGTTCTAGCTGTTTTGCCGCCACCTGTCATTTCCACAGCCTCCACCAATATGAGAGAATTTAAAGTCCCCCCACGAAATTATGAAGGTAACCTGTCAGCAACAGTTGATGCACCAGCTATGAAGACTTTTCTTGACGCGACAAAAATAAATGCCACCATTTGCAGTCGAATACGGTAACGTCAACAAGCTAGGTCGTGTCAGTCTTACATTAAACTACATCGACAACCTCCTCGACCGAGCGTTCGCTCACATCCACATCGAATCGACTTTATTATTCCGCTCAGACCATTATTTAGTCAATTTTGTATCTTATTGTAAATCCTGTTATATTTTTCGTTCCACCGATATTGAGGGTCAAATAGCACACTCCAGGAGATACATCATATCTGATACACCTCAAAGAGGACAACCCGCTCGTTCATGTTGCGTAGACTGGTTTCCTTGATAGATGTTGACTGTGTACCAACTACCAGTTAAACAAAGACAACTTACTGGGGTCAATACTTTACCTTCAAAGAACAGAAAGAGCACATCTGAATTGATTTCAAAATATTTAAGACATTTACTAACATCTGTTACTGTTTACCAATATTATTTTTAAACACAATTCTGACTTGAAGCTGTTCAGAACACATTTGACTTGAAGCTGTTACTGAAGTTGCTGCTTTATACATTCGTGCATCACAAAGGGTTACTGCTGCATTCGCTGATGCGTCCAGCCACTGTGAGCGACGCGCTGCTCTCGGCATGCTCAGACGACAATGAGCTTGAGCTCGAATGCGAGCGCTCGACCGACGCGCTTTTTGCTGCACTTGCGACTGGCCGACCTGGTGTCGACGAGCTTCTCGAGAGCATGTTCACAGACCGCACCGACGACGCGAGCGCGCGACACGAAATGGAGTGCGACAGCAGCAGCAGTAGATCTGTGACGCAGCAGCGCGACCACACTCCCGACGAGTACACGCGTGAGCACGACAACGTACTCGACGCGTCGGGCTGCTCTGCTGATGCACTCGATAGCTGCACCGCAGATAATGAGCTACCGGAGACTCACATAAGCAGCGACCACACACAGCAAGTGGCAGTGGCGCCTGCAAGCGTGACGCCAACGCATGCAGCGCGACAGATCGTCACGTTTGACGTCGGTGGCACGCGCTTCCGAATCAACGCGCGTCTGATCCGCAAGCATCCGCATAAGCGACTGTACCACGTGATCACGTGCGGCTGTACTCGCATATCACCTAGCACGTACTTCATTGACCGCAACCCGCAGCACTTTGGAGTCATCCTCGACTGGTACCGCACCGGCGCGACTGTATGTGCCGATGACAACGACGCACTGCGCGCCGACGCGACGTACTTTGATCTCGACCGCGAGCTCTTCTCCGAGCCAGCGCCAGTGCCTCCATGGAGACACGTACAACACCATCACGACTCGACTTCGGTGCTACCGATGATGACGGCAGGCGAGTCGGCGCTTGCAACGCGCAGTCAGTCGAATAGCGCTCTACCATTCAGCACCACACAGCGCAGTGCGAGCACCGAGACGATGCGCTTCCGTACGACCGAATTGTACCGCGTCTTAGCTGATGGCGCGCCGGTTGTCTTCACCGTACACACGCACGAGCATGTGCGCGTTGCGAGCGTCACTGGCAACGGACAGCTACTCGTGCGCGTCTGCGACGCTTCTGGTCTGAGCCGCGTCGTCGTACCGCGCGCTGTGCTGTTTGACAGTCAGGCGTGCTTTAATCGCCAAGGTGCACGCACGACTCTATCGCATTGCGTGCTACCGGGCGGCTACACGTACACGTTCTGGATGGAACGCGTTGCTGCTGGTGCCGCAGTAACTCTGAGCGCAGCGCTCGAAGTTGCGTTCGAGCTCATCGCGACGTTCGACCGAACTGAGCAGCTCACGGACGCACTCGACACGGAGCTGTTGACTCGGATCCAACGCAGTAGCACTACGCTTGATCCGCGCGTCAATGAGTCATCAGCATCCTATGAGCTGCCGTACGCGCTGTACATGTTTCGACCTCATGAGCCATTCACACAGAACCTGTGTGCGAACCAGGCGCGCGTCGACGCAGCTGTGCCTCCTCATCATAGTACGAGTGATCGCGACGCAGTTGCGCAACAGCTCTTTGCTGGATGCGCGCCTCTGAACGAGCGGAATCGGTGCAGCAACAACGACAACCACTCGAAGTCACTTCACTGCTCAATGAGTAACCCCCAGCCCACTGGCGGCAGCGACAGTACGACGTTAGCTGCACAGCAGCGAAACGCTGCGATCAAGCGCGGCGGTGCTGCGGTCATCGCTCACAGTGCGACGCTTCGTATGAACGGTAAGAGCCCGAGCAAAATCAAGAGCTACGGAGGCACGGGAGCGCGCGATCAACGTGCTGGAACGATCACGGTCTATCGACACGTGCAGCTGACGATCGACAACTCGCCACGTTGCGACGCCATCTCGAACAGTCACTCGCTCAGCCAAGTCGCCAAGACACACAATAGTGTTGTTGCCATCCCTTCTACTGCAGTTGAGGCCGTGAGCACAAGCTACCAGGACCACCAGCCGCGAGTGTTTCGGTGAGCAGGTGCATCTCGAGCTATCGAGACGACGACAGAGTCGATGAACGTGGGTAGCATTGGACGAGAGTTACTGGTGTTTGTGGCGCGCGCTTGATCTATGCGCGCAGTCTGCACTTTTGCAAGGCGGTCTGCGCAATGTCGATGAGTCCTGAAGCACACACGCACACACCAACCCGAGTTCTCGACTTCTTTGCCACTCGCTATCCCAACTATGCGCGTGCTCTCAAGCGTCGCTGCTCGCAACAACTCTGCCTGCGCGATCATCAAAAGAGACAGCAGCAACACGAACGCCAAGGAAGAGACCAAGAGCATCGCGCAGCTGTATCAAGACGCGATCGCCGAGGGCGGTAAGCTTGTGTTCTGCCACGGCATGGAGCCAGCGCATTGCGATCCTGAAGAAGGCCAAGAATGTCGCCGCTGCAAAGCTCATGACCAGCTGGATGTAGAAGTCGTAGCGTGCGATCGGGTACTCGGGCTGGACTGTGCGCAAGGACCTTGCGACGACGAACGGCTTCAAGAAGGCGTGGGACGTTCCCGAGGCGAATGTCGCCAAGTTTGCCAAGTTCATGGAGGACCGCGAGCGCGTCGAGATGTGGAAGCAGACGTTCGCGCTGTACTTTGGTGAAGTGCGAGACGAACCGACGTTCGGCCAACTCGGTCTCAACCAGGGCCACTAAATCCTGGCTCTGTCGGTCGAATGCAACTCAGTCACGACTGTCAGTATGCACGAGAGCGACAGCAGTCGTCATGCAGATGGTTCAACATCAGGCGCTTGACGTACTCACACTGCACCTCGACAGTGAGCTCGTTTAAACAGACTATCTAGCGCCTCTTGTTAACAACAACAGATCCAATGCACATCTCGCATGGTCATCAAGCAACATGTACTTGTAGTGTGTCTGTATTCTGTATTGGTGTTACTGCTGACCGTGACGCTCACTCCGACGCGCTCGGGTGCAGCGCGCGCAGCAGCTGCTCCATCTGCGCAAGCCGTTCGCCTGGGATCGCGATCTCAGTCGACTGCGTCGCGCACGCCTGCTGGAGGTAGCCGAGCATGTCGTTGTACTGCTCGGACGTCCAACTGCGGCGACCGACGTCCTGTGTCTGTATCTGGTGCTGCTGCGTCGCTGTTGCATCGTAGTCGTCTTCGGGCTGCTGATCTCGATGCGTCAGCGCACTGCGATCGCTACCAACGGCCGATCGCTGTGCGACGGGCGAACAGATGTTCATGACGTCGTCGTCATCGTCGCTGCATCGGTAGCTACGGCTAAAGATGCTCTGCATCGTCGTCATTGCGAGTGGTGGCAGTGGCGACAGTGGCGACGGTTGCAGCTGTTGCGTCGCGACGCACTGCGTGAACCGCGACAGCACGCGCTCGCATTGCTGCGACTTGGTCACCGAGTCAAACATCTCGTAGTGCACTCGGAGCTCGCAGCAGATGCTCGTTCGCCGCGACATCGACGTGCGCTCATAGCTCTCAGTCACGAGTGGATGCAGCGGCTCGATGCTCAGTTGGTTGTTCAGTGCCTCGACTGGCAATCGTAGCGGTGATGATACCTCGCTATGTACGAACGAGCGCGTGCGCCGCTGTCTGCACGCAGCCAGCGGATAATCGACCGACTCGAGCTGCATGTCGCTGACCTCGCGGTTGTTCTCAACCTCGGGGGTGTCACCGTCGTACCGCCTGTAGAACACGACAATGTCGTCGTCGTCGGTGTCGTCGTTGTTGTTGTCGTCGCTGTCGCCGCTAGTGTCAACCAGGATGGAGGCATCGGCGGTCCCAGTAGCGACGTAGCGCGAGTCAATGCGACTCGACCGCCGCAGTGGTGTCGCACACGCAAGTATCTTGGCATCTGCCCACCACTGACTCGAGCGCTCGACCTTGTGTGTCAATGCGCACTCTTTCTCTGGCGTCTCGCACTTGCTGATCGCATGGGTCGGGAGCTGGAAGCTGCCGTTCCCGCGCAGATGTCTGCGCTGCGGACTGCTGCTGCTGCTCATGATGATATGCGAATGAAGTAGCAAGGCACACACGGGCAAGTGTGTAAGTGGATGAATGACTGAGCGAGTGGCCGATCGACTGATTGACACAGCTCGGAAGCACGAGGAGTAGACCGAGCTAGCGATCATTGTGCTTCATTTCTGAGTACATGGTACACGATGACTGTGCTATTTTCGTTTGACGATGTATTTATACATTTCAGATATTTATCTGAGTCTGTGGATATCTTATTGTCTTCGTAGATCTCTTAGTGGATACCTTAGTGGATATCTTAGTCTATTACGACGTATGATATTCGCTGATAATTTCCTTTATACTAATTGTCTGAAATTAAGATGAAAGGATACAAACGTCCCTTGATGTTTCATCGAGGCAAATCGATGGCGCTGTAGCTGAGCACATCGAGTCCGTTGGCTGCCAGCAAGAAGACAACAAATCCACACCCACATAGCCACTCACACTCTCGCTCTATCAAGACTACAGTTTGACATTAGCTATAGACGACCTCATGCTCGACGAGGCTCCTTGGATCGTCATCGATCTTCGTAGACGTGGTCAATCGCTCGCTCGGCGACAATCGTCGCTGGATGTCGCAGTCGCTCACCTGATCCACTCGCGGTATCAACTCCATCAAGAAACTCGATGCGATGCGCGTGCAGCAGCAATCGCTCCGCACGTGGACCGCCGTACTTACGGTCACCAACAATCGGCGCACCGAGCACGTGTGCGCAGTGCTGTCGCAGCTGGTGCTTGCGGCCTGTAATAGGCGAGAGCTCGAGCCACACGCCGCGCGGATCTGGTCGCAGCGACGTCCCAACTGCACGCACGAGCGTCGTGGCTGGTTTGCCATCGACTGGTGCTGTGACCTCACCAGCAAGCGTTGCTAGGCAGGTCTCAAGCGCGCGACGCTGGGTCGCTGTTGGCGCCGCTACGAGCGCTCTGTACGTCTTATGCACTTGCTGCGCTTGCAGCAATGCTGTAAACGTCGCAGCAGCGAGGCGACTGCGCGCGAGCACGAGCAAACCGGACGTGTCCTTGTCGAGCCGATGCACGAGCCGACATGTCGGTGCTGCGTCGGTCGCGTTCGCTGCTGGTTGGCTTGCAGCACGTGCGATTGCAGGCAAGTAGTCGGCGAGCGAGCTTTCGAGTGCAGTGCCGTCCTGTACAGCGAGTCCTGCAGGTTTGTCGAGCACGATGTAGTTGCTGTCATGGTAGACGATGCGCGCGAGCAGGTCGCCAAGCAGCGGGAGTGAGTGATTGACGGTGCGACTGGTACTCGCTGGCAGTTCGTTGTGTTGCTGCTGCTGCGGAGGCTGTAGCTTTGTGCGAAACACATGTGCATCGACTGCGACTGTGAGACCTTCGTAAAGCAGCGAGCTTGCGCGCACCGGCAGTGCATCTGCAGCACCTCGAGCTGGCGAGCTGCTGCTGTCGCTTGATGGCGTCACTGTTGGCAACAAGCGGATCTTGCGTTTGCGCAGCTGTGTCTGAAGCAGCGACTGCGGCGCTGCAGGGAACTGTTGTCGCAACCAGCGGTCGAGACGCATGTCGCGATCGCCGCGTGCGACTGCTGCGCACATCCAGCGCAGCTCGTGGCGCCACTTGGTTGACGCCATCACAGCAACTGTAATGGTTCGATCTTCAGGATTGCGTCGTCATGACAGTTGATTGATTCGCAAATGGACACGCTTCGATGCGAATTCTCTCAGCAGTATACAAAATAAAAGTATATGCATCGAATGCACGAGGTTGAGTGGCGGCAAACGCGTGACATGTTCTCGAATAGTGCCGAAAACGAGGGAGCTACGTTGTCACTGACAACGACCAATGCAGCCACAGCCATTGACGCTCTCGCACAAGCATTGGGATCACCTCGCCACTACCTCGCCACTACCTCGCCACCTCCCACACGAAGACGAACAATTGATTGACACGATGGCGTCCGACCTGCAGCAGAAGAAGGGCGCATCTGACTACCAGGAGCAGAAGCAGTTTGTGAGCAACCTCTTCACGAGCGCCGAGAGTGCGTACTTGCGCTCTTGTGACTGTTTGTATGTGTATGTACGAGCGTGAGTCCGTGCACTAACACTACAACTGATGGCGTGTGCAGGCGGCGACCTCGAGCAGTTCAAGAAGACCGTCGAGCTCATCCAGGGCCGCGGCTGGGCCGCAAACGCGAAAGAGGTGCTCACGGGCTTCAAGGACGCGCACAAGCGCACGGTCCTCCACTTTGCAGCAGCGCAGGGCCGCCGCAAAGTCATTGCGTACATCCTCGACGTCGACACTGCGTGCGTGAACGCAACCGACGAAGAGGGCGGCACGCCGCTGTTCTACGCGACAAAAGAGAACGAGTTTGCTGCGGTCAAGCTCTTGCTCGAGCGCGGCGCCGACGCAACGATCGCGCTCTCAAACGGCCTCGCGCCGCTTCACGAAGCTGCTGCCAACGGCAGCATCCGCACGTGCAACTTGCTGCTCGAGCACAATGCCGCTCTCGACGCCTCGACGCCAAGTGGCACCGCGCTGCACTTTGCAGTGAGTGAGAACCGCGAGAAGACCGCCGAGATGCTCATCAAGCGCGGCGCCGACGTGAACGCCGTGAACTCGAAAGGCGTGACGCCACTGATGTTTGCGTGTCTCATGAACAAACCGGCGATGGCGCGCGAGATGCTCGCAGCGAACGCGGACCTGAGCATTGCGATCCACGGCGGCATCACTGCACTGCACATGGCGGCGGAGACCGGCGCGCGCGACATTGTTGCGCTCTTCCTCGAGCTGCGTCTTGACGATACCAAGGCCGCTGCGAACCTCCGATCAACGGCCGGTGCTGTGCCGCTGCAGCACGCAGCGGGCAAAGGCCACCGCGACGTTGTGACACTGTTGCAACCGCTCACGACGGGCTATGAAGCCGCCGACCTCGATGCGCTCATGCGCGACGCGCGCGAGGAGTTTGAACAGCTCTACGCCGATGTCGAGCAGTTCCCAGCTGCTGCTGACGCTACGGCTGGTGACTCAGCGGCTGCATCAGCAAAGACCGCCGATGACGATGTGGTTGTCCCAGAAGCTGTGACGCTCGATGAAGCAGCTACCAAGCAAGTCGGTGAGCTGCGCGAACGCGGCAACGACGCGTACTTGGCGAAAGACTTTGCAGCTGCCGTCGACTTTTACACCCAGGCGCTTGCGATCAACCCTGCGGACCCAGTCCTGTACAGCAACCGATGCGCTGCGTTCCTCGGTGCGGGCAAGCCAGCGCAGGCGCTCCACGACGTGCGCGTGTCGAAGAAGCTCAAGCCTGAGTGGGCGAAAGCGCACTTTCGCGAAGGCCAGTGCCTCGAAGCGCTCGAGCGCTTTGAAGACGCAGCGAGTGCGATCTGGGCCGCGATCCAGCTCGCACCCGGTGACGCGCACCTCGAGACGCGGTTCAAAGAGTGCGTTGCGCGCGGCCGCGCGTTCCACCAGGCCAAGGCTGCAAAGGATGCTGCGAGTGGCAGCGCGGACGCTGCGAAGGACAGTGACGACAAAGTTGCGAGTGCATAGTAGACAGTGAGACTCGATATAGGCAATCAGTCATTCAGGTAGTCAAGATATCAGTACAGACGTTCGTTGACTAACGGTTGATGAGAATGTGTGCAGCTGTTGATCCTTCAGTCCGCCGCATTGTGCTTGTGCGCATCTCGACCAGGCCTGTTCCTGGTCGCGCTGCCACATACGGTTACAGTACTGCTGAAACTTGTGAGTCATAGTCTTTAGCGAAGCTCGTACAAATAACGAGGTTGTTTCGTGGTTCTTAAAAACAGTTGTGTAATGTGTAAAGTGTGTTGTGTAAATGTGAGGCGTTGCATGAACAATCCGATGGGCTTTATCCACTACGTCACCGTCCTAAAGTGGGAGATGCTATAGAGGGCGACGATTAACTTTAAAGACCAGACCAACAGCACCTAATGCCCGATTAGACGGCCTGCACGAGCATCACGCCGGAGGTCTTAAACAGTGCTTCATTGCGACAAGCCAATTTGGACGTGAACTTGAGTCTTCTACATTTTTGTGTGCATATTGTTGTTACACAGTGCTCGAGTTACTGTACTGTTTGAATTTTAAAGATCGCGCGAAAGGGCCATTTTATCAAGGGACTTACTAAATTGGCCGAGAAGAAGGCAGCAAATACATGAAACGCCCAAAAGTGATAGTAGCACTACTAAAAGAGGCATGTGACACGAAAAAAATGGTGACACTAAGTACTGTGGGTTTGCGAGATGTGCAGGCGGCTAGGTGCTAATGGTGCGACGCTACGCTCAATACGTCGGTGTAATATATGGTGTTGTCGTGGTACGATGACTATTTAAATCCTTACAAAATCGTGCTTGACGTTTTATCGGTCTTTGAATGCATTTTGTCGAATGTATTATGACAATTTAGCGCCAATGTTACAATTTGTGTTAACGTGAGAGTATTGTCAAATGTATAACATGTCAGACGAGAAAATCGAAGCGTCCCTAGTCGTCCGCATGACGCCAACACTCCATCTCCGATCAAGAAAAACACATTGTGACACCCGACACAGTTCGCTGAGACTTGGTATAATCAAACGTATTATTACACAAGAATTTAATCTTTTATCGAAAATAATATAAGTACACAACGCTGATTGAAATGCTCGCTCAGGCTCTGGTATCAATCGCGCTCTCTCTCGATCTTTTCGCTTAGGCTTAACTACACTGATATATATATATATATATATATATATATATATATATCCCGCTCGATCACGATTTACTCGTTGTTCGATGAATGAGCACGGAAGGTTGAGCGTGAACCTCAAAATCGTCGCGGGCATAACGTAAAATGCGGCGTTGTTTGAGCTTGACCTCCTCGTACTGAGCAGTTAATTCGCGTGTCGTGCTCTATTCGATCGATAGATTCGCTTGCATCGTCGCCAAACACTTGTCGATCAGCATGAAGATAAATGCAACATACAACACATCGCAACTTACCAGCAGTCTCAGTGGTGAATGCAATCTGTGCGATCAACGTGACGTGACAGATGCGCAATGGTCTTCATTCAAGCCTCGCAGTGCATCCTTGATTTACGGTCGCACGATTGATGAGTGTAATCTCGGTCATACTAGCGGTCTGGCAACTCATGCATCACTACGTATGCACACAAATAATACACACTCGCACGCATGATATCATGGCAACTTCTTCCTTCTGTATCTTGCTTAGCTCGCCGTTAAGTCGATCACACACATATATACTGAACCTGCCTCTGTTCATATACAAAACAAATCGTGACGTACTATTTCATGGCAACTCTTGTTTAACTGCGAGGGTATTTGATATTATCTTTGTCTAGCTGTTCGGTTAAATTGAGTTATCTATTTACGTAAGCTGCATAGACGCTTATTATCAATGTCAATTCCTCACACTCAAGTTTATATAATATTGGCACTCTATGTGAGTGTTGGTCAGCAACGATAACATTTATCAGGTTGCGAGTCAGTCTTAAACGTACTATATATACGGTAAAGACAAAAATGTTAATACATATCATTTTATGCAGTTTAATGATCCCTTTGTAGCAAACTGTCATGCTAAAATTATTGTGATGTATATTTATGATGTCGCATACAAAATAATGTTTTATACAAATCATTTTATTAAAATAAATTATGAAGCGAAGAAATTGGCGCTGGATTAATTAGCATTGGTCGATTTGTGCATTTCGAGTGAAGTTGTAAGGGTATGATGCAAAAAGGTAGAATGCTAATCTCAGGATGTTTTTTAAGCGGGCGATGTAAAATGAACGCAGCCCACCCCGCAGGTTGCATGTCCGCGTAGCGGTCGACGATGAAACGGTTCTGAATGACCGTATTGTGGGCCTACTCGACTTTTTGCGGTTCGGTTTCAATCGTAATACATATCCGTTGTTTTGACCAGACAAGATACGGTACATACAGGTTTTACTACAAATCATTATTGCAAATTTAATGATCAATAGACCACTGTCGCAGTTAGTGAATTTTATCGATACGCTGATGAAGTAGCGAAATGGCCTATATTTCTCAATTTGCTTTGTAAAATTGACATAACCGAGTAAATGATGGGGAAGATTGAAGTTTCTCGCAAATGATGAGGTATTTTCAATAAATGTCGATCTCTATTTTGGTTCGAGCATTTAGCCACTAAGGTACGAAACTGCAGCATTTAAT
>JAADWX010000828.1:0-13789 GCA_023336405.1 Globisporangium echinulatum | reverse complement strand
ACTCTCCCAGTCAACATGCACTCCACATTGCGCAGATCTCGTCGAGAGCAAACGCAACGTGCTCCTGTAGCTGCGCATCGAGATGCATCTCGTAGTCCGCCAAACGCTCCGTTTGCGTCGCAAGCATCTTGTCTGCACGCGTGGACTGTTTCTTTACGCCGATTCGGCGCTGCCGTTCGATGAGACTCATATCAACGCAGCTCATACACCATCGCTTAATGGCCTACAACTGAGCACAAAAGCTTGCAGCACTCATCGTGCTCCTCGATGCGTATGAATTCTTGGGTGTTCGTGGTACCAATATGGTACCACTTGTGTAACAATATATTTGTGTTAATGAGTTTGACTTGATATCTGGCAGCTCACTCGACATAACAACTTTGTCAAAGGTTGCACATGAATAAAGTATAGACACGAGTTTCTCTATACCAATTCAAGACACTCGACACGACTTCCGATTTAGAGTAGTTTCGTTAATCGATTTGGTACTCCAAATATACATGCTACAACGTCATCGGTTTAGTACCAAGTCGATAGCGCACAGCAACACTGCGCCTTGACGCTCGCAGGATGAACGTAGTCGCGGTGATGCGCTCGAAACCATTCGAGCGGAGTGCGAGTGAGCAGCTCGAGTCGCTCATGCGCGAGCATCGCGCAGCACGCACTGGCGACATCGAGCGCGACATCCCGTTCTCGTGGATCAGTGTCTTCATCGCCATCTTTTCATACGCACTGCTACTCTCGGACGTGCTACGCACTGGCGTGGCGATTCGCGGCAGTGAGTACGCCAGGCTGGAGCCCGGTCAAGTCGTGTCGTTCGGTCCGTATGCATATCCAGTCGTACACATCCTGCACAACGAGACTGCAACAAATGAACACAATATCTGGACGTTCAAGTACGACACGACATCCCTCGGCATGCGTGCAGTCGCCGAGCACCTGCGCGTTCCGCACTGGCCACCCTGTGTGCTATACAAAACGGTGTGCGCACAGCCGTTTCTCAGTTCCTCGATGGTCTTTGGCATGCTCGACTCGCTCGTGGCAGCGGTGGCGCAGCACAAGTCGACACGCACGCCGGTCAACCTCACACTGCGCACGACGAACGTGTGGCTCGACCGCGTGCACCACTTCATTCTGCCTTGGATCTTCGGCAGTCCCATGGTGCGGACAAGTCAAGTGATCTACTACGACGCCGACACGCTCACTGCACCTGACTTTCAGTTCTGCTCGTCGCACCGAGTGCGGCCGTATGCGTGCACGGATTTCTGGACCAACTTTGCTCCGATCTGCGACGCGTCGTCGAACGCGCTCTGCCAAGGCGTCGGCCGCGTGTTCAACCACACACTAGCGCGACATCGTTCGTTGCAGCAACGCTACGCCGGCATGACACTCGATCTCACGGTCCTCGGGAGTCAAGACGACAACAGCAAGCCAGCGCTGTCGTTCCAGGGTCGAAAGTGGCTCGACGTCATCGTCATCACGCGCGTTCGCGACTGCAACAATAGCAGCCGTGGATGCGTCACGGTCGCAGTCGACGACTACCGCTACGAAAGCGTCTCGATCGCGTCGAATGCAGAAGACATGTACTTTGTCATCGCGATTCTGCGCAGTCTCGGACAAGGCTACGCCTGGCTCCGTGTGACGATGCTCGTCGTCGGCTGCTACACGGCGCGAGCTGCCGAGCCCAAGTTTGTACGCGCGGGCTTCGTCGAGCGCTTATCTGCCGCGGTGCGCACGGTGTTCCTCGTGCCGAGCCAAGTCGTGACGTACGGCAGTGTGTTCCCGATCGCGTGCTACGTCACGGCACACACACTTGACTCGGCGACGGTCTACGAGCTCGTGGCACAAAAGTTCAACTCGCCGCTCGGCGTCTTCCAGCTCAATCTCGAGGAGTTCGTGCAGCTCAGCGCCGTGTCAATGCGCAGTGTGTGGGTGCTCGCGGCAGTGCTGCACGTCGTCGTGTGCGTGCGCACGCGCCACCACTGGTCCCAAGCAAGCGGCATCCCGGGCGTGCCCGAGTTCTCGATCAGCTTCATCTCGTGCCTCACGATCATGGCGCAGTTCCGATCGATCCGCTTTCGCGACTCGCGCATCGTGTCGATCGCCGAGGTCGTATCGAGTGAACGTATTGCTGCGATTCGCGCGTACGGCTACGACAACGCACTTGGCGTGTGGAGCCTCATCGCGCGCGGCAACACTCTCGACGTCAAGTGTCTGACGGCGTCAGCAGGCGCCTACCTCGCGATTTTCCTCGTCGTCTGCTGCGGCTTGAGCGTGCTCAACCGCCTCCACCCCACGAAGCGGTTTGGTCTGTCTGCAATGCCGCGCACGCGCGTGCCGTACGCTGCGAGCACACTCTGGTCCGCAAACGCGCTCGTCATCAGCTGGAACGGCGTGCAGCTGCGCAGGAGAAACAGCGGCGTCTCGCAGTCGACGATCGTTCGCCAGTACGCGCGGCTCCGCGATAAGGCGCGCGCATCGCGAAGGAAGTTGAGCTTCCTGGGACGACGCGCTGCGCGCGTGTTACCCGTGCAACCGCAAGGTACTGGTCATTTGGTGCGCTGCGTGTTTACGCGCCTCGACGAGCGCAACGGCGAGGTCGAGTCGATCGTGTACTTGATGAACCTCACCGTGCTGACGGACCCGATCGCACTCCTGTGGCTCTGGTGGCTGCGCGACGAGCGCGTGTGCGTGTTTCGATCGCTCATGACCCAGCGGCTATTCCTTGTGCCACAAGAAGCAGTCAATTCGCTGCAAGACGTGCCGGTGGTGTGGGGCGACTATGTCTTGCTCATGGTCGTGAGTACGGCCGATCTGGCGTGGCAAGACTTGCTCTACTGCGGGTGAACCGCTCCTGCTCTGTGCAGCGGATCGGCCACCGTGTCGATCGAGCTGCGAAGAAGAGGCGCAGTGAGAGCGTGCACATTCGTTCCAGTCTCGGTCCGCTTGGGCATCGCGAGTGTTTCGACAGTCATACTTTCAGCTCTCTTTCGATGAAGTGTGAACAACGGGAGGTCCACCACCGAAACACAAACTCGACCGAAAAGACCAAAGATCACGACCACGCAGCAGCTGCGCTCATCTGAGCCTGCGACGTCCACTGCTGTCAGTGTCAGGCAAGCAGCAAACGTGGCGCGTGCATCGTTGGACAAACTCAGTGGTGGGACCGAGCGTGGCTCGTCACTTGGTGCTCGGGCGATGCGCACAAGTTCCATGGGATCAGGCAGCTGTAGTGGCACTGTTGTTGCTTACGAGCGCGTGAAGCGGCGGCATACAACGCTCAATACTCGGGGTCGAGAGCGAATCGCGAAAGATCAATTGCTACTGCTTGTTGACTGTGTTGAATGCCGCGTCTCACGGCTCAACCCGAGTCGAGGACGCAAAGCAAACACGCTGACGGTTCTGTGTATACAAGCAAACACTCGTAGCAAAGCGACTTGCACGCACGTTGTCGCACTGCAAGACTCGCTTGACTATTGTGGAGCACTTGACACCTTTTCATAATCTGCGTGTTGGATCTTTGTGTCAATTGCTCGATTTGGCGTGTTGTCCTAATACTTGACCTGAGTATGTTCCGAATCGCTGATTGCAAAGCGTGCGTCTAGATTGTAAATTGTAAGCGATTGCTGGACAATGTTTTTTGCAAACGGAAACACGGAGAATGGTCTGTTTTCGTGTCCAGCCGAGCGCATCCCGCTTCAATGAATGCGAAACAAGCGGCTCTCTCAGAAACAAAGACAACGTCAAGAACGTCTCGATCCGGACATACGTATAGTGCGTGTACCTCGGTATAGCTGTGTGACGCTGGGAGCGTCAGTTCCATTGCGCTCGACTCTCTCTTTCGTTTGCTTGGTTTGTTAGTTCACTCTCAAATGCAAGCAATTGCTCTGAGGGGAGGACGACACATCTTTCCTGTCGGAATCATCCTTCAGAGCTCCGATATCGATACGAATTGCGCTGCAACAGCAGTGTGCTCGCTCGCTCGCTCTCCTGGCCGGAGCAGAGTCGAATTCACGACGATATATCCGACTCGATTTCGAGCCACAAATCGATACAAGTTCGGCTGTCAAACAGGAAGACTTGAGGACTGGTGCTTATCGAGGTATACGCCACTGTACCAGACGCTGGACCACATGTCGCGGATAGAAGCCATCATTTCGACAGATGTCTGTCCTGCTGTCAACAAACGTGTGCGCGATGATCGCGATATGTATCGCGTTGTTTTCCGAGCCTTGGTGACGGTCGTGAGCAAATGCATGCTCGCAATGGTCTTGTTTGTTGGTGGAAGTGGTGCAAGTCGTGCAGCCCAGTCGCAGTTGTTTCGTGGCCAACCGGACGAATGAGGCAAGGCGTATAGCAGCACAAGTCGCAAAAAGTCTCAGCATAACAATTGGTTGCGAGCGCTTCAGTCAAGGCTTGCAAGAGTTTGCGACTTTGATGTGCACCAGACGAGCCAGTTCGCAGCAGCTCGATTTTGACGTGTTCTGGTCGCGCGTTTGAGCGGCAAGCTCGACGCACCAACCAATCGCTCCAAGCGCATGCGAGACCACAAACACTTTTGCATTCCGTGTTGTATGTGTGCGAATTGCTCATGGCTCTCGACAAACACACTCGCTCTCCATGCGCGCGGCAGAGCAAGCTCGCTTTGACACAGCTCGACGGCATTGACGTGAAGAGCATGCAAATGCAGACCACAGGTTTGACCCAGAAAGCGAGCGAGGTCTGAAGTGGCACCTTCAGAATCCGTTTGCCAACACGACCTTGGCTTGTGATGAGAAAAATGATGAGAACCCAATTGATTTGGACAGGTATTGCATTGCAATTTGTTGCGATGTGGAAAGCGATATCGCTAGCCATTTGTATAATTATATCCTGCTAAACACGTTTCACACATCTTATACGGTGGCGGGAAACACGCTCGCGAGATTTGCCGTGTCGGCGACTTTGGCTGACCCATCCCCATTCAATCGGGTCTGGCTCCCCCTCTTTTGCCGTGTACGTGCACAGACGTGGCAGGACCTCAGCTGCTGGTGAGCAGCAGCTCATCGGCTGAGGGAGGGCACGCAGCAGCGATGGCTGTCAGCCAAACGGCCAGCCTCGCTCGCTCTCTTCAGCGACTCACTCGTCCGTGGCAACAACCCCGCGCGAGGCACACACACACACCGACAATCGAACAGCTCATTCAGCAATTTGCCAACTCGCAGCAACACCACAAGACCGTCTCTCCTTCGCTCGTTGACTCGACACATCATTCCATGATGGTCACTACTGCACTCTCGCCCCACTACGTCGAGCAGGGCGACAAGCACACTGCGACGGTGTGGAAGCCGCTGAGCACAGCCACGAAGGCGTTCAAGATCGCCAAGGTGCTCAGCTACTTCCTCGGCTCGGTGCTCTTCCAGATCGGCTCGATCTACTTCTACCCCAAGTTCACGATTCTGTGGGACGGCAAGGGCGGCATCTTTGGGAGCTGGGCGTTTGTCATCGGCTGTGTCTTCTTCGTGCTCGGCACGAACATGGACTTTGTCGACTCGATGCGCAACAACACGTCCGGCTCGGCCACGCACCGCGTGCTCGTGGCGTACAACGCGCTCATGTACGTCATGGCCGGCGTCATCTTTGAGCTCGGTGCGCTCTACTTTCTGCCCAAGTGGTACGCCAAGGCGCCGTCGCTCGGGTGCTGGGCGTTCCTACTCGGTAGCATCCAGTTCTGCCTCGCCGCACTCGGCGACATTGCGTTCATCTTGACGACGCACGCCGACCCGAAAGCGCGCGGCGTGAAGCTCAGCAACCTGTACTGCTGGGGCACGATCGCCGCGCTCGGGACGTTCATCGGCGCGTTCCTGTTCATCATCGGGAGCTGGTTCTACCTCCCGCGCTTCATTGCACAGGAGGACGTCGCGCTCTCCGAGTCGTACATGTACAAGTCGATCAACTTTTACACCACCGGTAGTGTCTTCTTCATCATCAACTCGCTCGCGCAGATCCCCGACATGCTCGCGAGCTTCAAGGCGGGCCAGCACGTGCCTGCAAAGGACGGCGCCGACTACATCTGAATGTGTGCGCTCTCCAAGACTTGAGGAGCTACGCACTGCGTCTGCACACACAGCCGCCGTCCGTCGCTGCCTCCAGTCACTGCTAGCTAGCTTTCTACCTCATGTCAATGTGCGTGCGTCATAAGCGCCGCTGCTGTCTCTCCACGAATAAGATTATTGATACGTGACATGTAACTATTCGGTCCGCTTTTGATGTTTTGATGTGCATATTGGACGCGTCCGTGTCGCGTGTGGCATTGGTCAGGACGAGGATGGTTGTCAGTGCAGGAACGTCGTGGTGGCTCTGGCTTACATGCATGTACTGTGCATGCGATCGCATGATGATCGCACACACAAGAGACTGAAAGAGCTGTGAACGCTGCACGAGCGATGGTGTAGACGGCAGGCAGTTGCGCAGATGATGCTTCTTGGTGGTGCATGTCGCTCGGTTGTTGTCAGACGTCAAACATTCAGCAAAGTCGCTTTTGTTGTCACAGAGACGTGCAGTATATCTCCGATAAAGTGCGTTTCGACATTGCAGTAGTCCTTCTGTACAGCATAGTCGACATAAATATGCAGTATCCTGGGTCATCCGCGCCACACCAATCGATTTCGCAACCAAGCAGTGAAACACTGGCTGCGAGCAAGCAAGCACCTTGGACGACGACGATCAGCACGAAGACGACGTTCGCGGCCAGCAGACAGCTCATCCACGGACCCGCGACCTAGAAACCGACTGTCTAGCACTCGCTCGGACGTTCGTACGCGCGCTCATTCGCTCCACATCTACACACACGCACACATACACACACATAGAGCAATGGCGGACCGCAAGCGCCGTCTCGATGTCGGCGACGCACAGCCAAAGCGCAAGAGCAAGTTCTCGGACGTACCGCCTGCTGCTAGCACTGGCGCTACCAACGCGACCGTGAACCCGCTCACGGGCCAGACGTACTCGGCGCACTACCACAAGCTGCTCGCGACGCGGCAGAAACTGCCAGTCTACGGCTTCCTGAACGAGATCCAGGACGCGATCAAGACGCACCAGGTGATCGTGATCGAGGGCGAGACTGGCAGTGGCAAGACGACGCAGATCCCGCAGTTCCTCACCAACATGGACATCCTCGGCGCGTCGCCAGCGGCCAAGATGGTCGCGTGCACGCAGCCGCGCCGTGTCGCAGCGATGAGCATTGCAAAGCGCGTGGCCGAAGAGATGGACGTCGAGCTCGGCCAGGAGGTCGGCTACACGATCCGGTTCGAGGACGTGACGTCGGCCCGCACAAAGCTCCGGTTCCTCACGGACGGCATGCTGCTGCAGCACGCGATGAGCGACCCGCTGCTGTCGCAGTACTCGGTCATTCTGCTCGACGAAGCGCACGAGCGCACACTGAGCACCGACATCCTCTTTGGTTTGCTGAAAGAGGTGATGCCAAAGCGGCCGGACCTCAAGGTCGTCGTCATGAGCGCGACGCTCGACGCAAAGAAGTTCCAGGCGTACTTTGACGGCGCGCCGCTCATTGCGATTCCTGGGCGGACGTTCCCAGTCGACATCTTCTTCACGCCGACGCCCGAGCGCGACTACCTCGAGGCCGCCGTGCGCACGGCCGTGCAGATCCACATTTGCGAAGCCGAGGGCGACGTGCTGATGTTTCTCACTGGGCAAGCTGAGATTGAGAAAGCGTGCGCGCAGATCCAGGCCGAAGCCGATGCGCTCGACCGCAGCAAGTACGGACCGCTTGTTGTCTATCCGCTGTACTCGACACTGCCACCGAACCAGCAGCAGCTCATCTTCAAAGACGCACCGAAGCCGCGGTTCCCCGGCGGTCCGCCGGGTCGCAAAGTCGTCGTGTCGACGAACATTGCCGAGACGTCACTCACAATTGACGGCATCGTGTACGTCGTTGACCCGGGCTTCTCGAAGCAAAAGGTGTACAACCCGCGCATTCGCGTCGAGTCGCTCCTTGTATCGCCGATCTCGCGCGCGTCGGCCAAGCAGCGGTCTGGCCGCGCCGGTCGCACGCGGCCGGGCAAGTGCTTTCGCCTGTATACCGAGCAGTCGTTCATGCGCGACCTCGAGGAGCAGACGTACCCCGAGATCTTGTGCTCGGAAATGAGCGGCGTGGTCCTCACACTCAAGCAGCTCGGCATCGACGACCTCGTGCACTTTGACTTTATGGACCCACCGGCGCCCGAGACGCTCATGCGCGCGCTCGAGATGCTCAACTACCTCGGCGCGCTCGACGACGACGGTGAGTTGACGCCGATGGGCAAGATCATGGCGATGCTTCCCGTGCACCCGCAGCTTGCAAAGATGCTGATTGCCGCCGGCGACTACGGTGTGCCGCAAGAAGTTGCGACGCTCGTTGCGATGCTGTCGAGTCCCGAGCCGTTTGTCCGGCCCAAGAACGACGGCAAAGCCGCCGACGCAGCGAAAGCGAACTTTGCGCACGTCGACGGCGACCACTTGACGCTCCTGAACGTCTTTCACGCCTACAAGCTCAACAATAGTGATCCGAACTGGTGCTTTGAGAACTTTCTGAACCACCGGTCGCTCGCAGCTGCCGCAAACGTCCGCGAACAGCTCGTGCGTAACATGAAGCGCTTGGAGCTGCCGACGCACTCGACCATTGACATCCAGTCGCCGCTCTACTACAGCAACATTGTGCAAGCGCTGGTCGCTGGCTTTTTTATGCAAGTCGGATTTAAGACGAGCGGCGGGCATTACACGACCGTCAAGGACAACCAAGTCGTGCACCTGCATCCGAGTTGCGTGCTCGACGACAAGCCCGAGTGGGTCCTCTACAACGAGTTTGTGCTCACGAGCCGCAACTACATTCGGCTCAACACGCGCATCCGCGGCGAGTGGCTCGTGGCCCTTGCGCCGCACTACTACGACCTCGCGAACTTCCCACCCGGTGAAGCGAAGCGCGAGCTCGAGTCGATCCACCGCCGCGTGAGTCGCTCGTGAGTTGTCGGATGCGATACGCTGCGCCTCTTGTGCGTGTGATAGACAGTCAATCACACAGTCATACAGTCCGTCACACAGTCGAACAGACACAGACAAACAGTCAGACAAACATGCGTAGCTGCTCGATTTGACCGTCGCTATAGAACTCGGTACCGTCATCGTACGGTCTCGATGCATTGCTCTCTCTACCTATCGACTGCTGCCAGTGCCGATCGCTCGGTTCGACCGTCACTTACTTGGCTGTCTGCACATCTACTACCAAACCCACTATCGCTTGACGAACGACCGGATCTTGTGCTGCTTGAGCTTCTTCGTGCCGACAGCTGCGCGGCCGCGCACCTCTTTCTTCGCACTGCGGCGGCGCGGCTCGGCGTCGTCGCCACTGCTACTGCTACGTTCGAGTGGGATCGCAGAGTGCTCAGAGCTGTTGCGGTCGGTCCGCAGTTCCGTGACAGCGCGACGGTGGCGATTCGCTTCCATGATGCTGTTTGCAAGCGGCAGGTCGTACTTGCTCACGAGGCTCGTGACAAAGCCCTTGACGCCAGCGCGACCAGTCCGTCCCGCGCGATGGACGTAGTCGACCGCCGAGCGCGGAAAGTCAAACATCACGACGTGCCGCACGGCGGCAAAGTCGAGACCGCGCGCTGCGAGGTCGGTGCAGACGAGCACAGTGAGTGCTGGGTCGCGCTCGAAGCGCTCGACCGACGCAAGACGCAGCGCTGGCGGCATGCCGCCGTGGAGACACAGCGAGTGAGCAGCGCCGCTCTCGCGAAGCATGTGGTCGGTCGCGCGGCAGCTCGCGGCGTTCTGGCAAAACACGATCGTCTTCTCGCCGCGGTTCGCTGTCGAGTTGAACGCGCGCTGGCTGAGCGCGTCACGCAGCGCCGCGTGTTTCGTCTCGGGCGTCACGCGCACAAACGACTCGTGAAGGAGCGCTGGCGTCTGGTGCACGTCGCGGTCGCGCACGAGCTGCAAGTTCCCAAAGCGCTTGAGCAGCACCGTGTCGAGTGGCGACTGGACCGTTGCGGCAATCAATACGATCTGGAGCGGCTGCCCTCGTTTGAGAGCGCTCGCTTGGATCGGCGCGAGGATCGCATCGAGTTCCTTGCGGAAGCCCATCTTGGCGTCAAACAGCGTGTCGGCTTCGTCGACGACGACTGTCTGGATGCGCGAGACAAAGAAGTCGCGGCTCGCGATGCACTTGGCAACGCGGCCAGGCGTCCCCACGACGAGGTCCAAACGCTTTGCGAGCTTCTGTTGCTGGATGCTCTTGCGCTCGCCGCTCGTGACAGTCGCAGTTGCAAACTTGGCGCTGTGCGCAATGCGCTTCGCGACGTCGCTCACTTGCGTCGCGAGTTCGCGGCTTGGCGTGAGCACGAGCGCCTGTGGCCGCGCGACGCGGACGTTCAAGCGCTCGTCGTCGGTCAAAGCGGC
This sequence comes from Globisporangium echinulatum, assembly GCA_023336405.1. Classification (NCBI taxonomy): domain Eukaryota; phylum Oomycota; class Peronosporomycetes; order Pythiales; family Pythiaceae; genus Globisporangium; species Globisporangium echinulatum. The sequence goes on along the minus strand of JAADWX010000828.1, from coordinate 3,352 downwards.
TTCGGCGCGCAAGATCTGCTCGGCGACTGGCACGAGGTACGCGAGCGTCTTGCCTGTACCGGTCTGCGCGGTGCACAGCACGTCTTTGTGCGCCAAGATCGCGTCGATGCTCTTTTGCTGGATACCGGTTGGGTAGCGAATGCCCATTTCTTGCAGCGCCTGCTCGATGCGCGCATTGATGCCGAGCTCCTGGAAGCTAAGGTCGGCGAGTGCACGGCGACCGTTATTGCTGCTGCTGCGGTCACTTGTGCTGAATGCAGCGACCTGCAGCGGGAAGTGCGAGTGCGACACAGACGGAGCAGCCGTGTCAGCGCGACCAAGCAATGCTGTAGTCGCACGTGCAGCGCGCAGAGTCTTTGGCACGGTCGCTATTGCCGCGTGGAGTGCGCGCAGCGAGAGCATCGTTGTAGTCGGCTCGAGCGATTGTCAGCTGTTTGTCTGTGAGACTCGTAGCAACTACGTCTGTTCGCTTGGTCACCGTTGCACACACAAAAGTGTTGACAATAACATTGTATTATTGTCTACTGCCACCAGAATGAGCCTTGCCACTATTAGTTGGTGACATCAAACCCAATAAACAAATATCAGACTTACGGTTGTGTGTTCCAGATCTAAATAACAAATATCAGCCTCACGTTTTACATAATCATTTAGTAGTCGATAAAATGAGTCCAGCACTGGACCATCGGACCTAGACTATTGTAGAATCATTATATTGAGAGATTGTAATACCAAAATGCAACCTTGTTGAGTGTATGAAAAGACACACACACTCATTCGATCACTGCATTATGCGCCACAGTCGCACGACAACTACTGCTGCGCGCGACGCAACACCATCCAATGCTGCGATGTACGTGCCAGCGCACGCAGCATCGCTCTCACTTGCAGCAAATCGCAGAGCCAATAGCGAGAGAAGCCCTGCAGTACCGCCGCTCAAACAGCAGCGACCAGGCATCAGTAGTGGCACACGCTCGTTCCTGCAACAGACGCGCACTGTCAAACCCGCACGAGTATCGCTGCACGATTGCAGATGCAGCAGTGTCGAGCAAGTCGACGCGCGTCACGAGACCTCGTTGCATACTTATAACGCCACTGTAGTAGCGGCAGCGCTGCAGACAGATAGTGACTGCATCCGGCGTCAGAAGCTTGCGTACGACGAGCTGCTGCGGTACCAGCGCAGTCGCGCTGACGACATTGGCATGCTGCTCGGACTCGCGCCTAGTGCAAACAACAACGAGCGTGAGACCGCGAGCATTCGCGAAGAGTGGCGCGTTGGTGCGTGTGCGAGCAGACGCCAATGGCTAGACGTGTGTGCGTATGTATGTGCATCTATAGAGAGCGAGAGCACGGAACGAGGCTGCTGATACGATTGCGTGCGTGTGTATACACTACGTCACGACCACTATAGGACGAGAAGATGAAGTGCTTGAGCGACTCAGCACGGACGACGAGGACGCGCAAGCGCAGTCGCACGCGAGCAAACAGGATGATGACATCGACACGCTCGTGCTGCGCGACCATCTCAAGTACGACGTTGTGTCTGTACTAGCAAGCGAGCATGCACGTAGACTCGACTGGTTAACCAGTGGCGCTAACGGCAGTGTCTACGTGTATGTGCGACTCACTCAGACGGTCGATCCATATGTTTCTTGCGTCCGACCTGCCGCGCACGAGCGCCAGCAGTAGCGATTCACCGGCGATTGCACTCACAAAGCAGTCGCAGACGCTGCTGTATGCGCGGCAGCTCGACCGCGTGCTCGTCGATCTCGAGCATCGACGGCCGCTTGTTGTCATGCAGCACGCAGTCGTGCACGCACGTGCGCGGTTTGCAGCAGCACTGGCGAGCGCATCATCAGCGCCGCACGAGGCACCGATCAATGTCGAGACATCCCTTAGCAGCGGCAGCAGTAGAGCGGATGGGCACAGCACACATGTCGCATCAGCACCAGCTCAGCAACATGCAGCACCAGAGCTCCTGCAACTTTTTGAGAACGTCGTCGTGGCCAAGAGCGTGGCCCGCGCTTCTGGTACGACAGCCACAGCGCCAGTCACGGTAGCTGATAGAGCTACGAAGATTAAGACCAAGCCTATAGACGCGAGTAGCGCTGCTGTCACGGTCATTAGCGCTCCAGTGCACTCGAACGACGCGTTCCTCGCAGATCTGCAGAGCCAACGAGCAGCTGCCGAGCGCGAGCAGAACGAATTGCGAGCGCTTAAGCACTGCCGACTCGTGTGTACGCGGCGCGTGCAGCGATGCTATCGAGCGCACGCAGTGCAAGTGCAGCAGCAGCACCGAGTAGTCGTACTGCAGCGCATGCGCGAGACAAGGGCGACGCGAGTGCTGCAGGTGCGTATGCGCATCGGCCGAAACGCTCACGTGACGTCAGTGCTCGTTAGGACTCACTCGATGCTCAGTCGCGCCTCTCAGTTCTGTACAGACAGCACAAGTGGCTCGAGCGCTCGAAGTGCGCGCTACTGTACAAGCACCAGGGTATGCGCATCGCGGTCTTTTGCTTCTGGCGCTGCGTATACTGGAGTCGATGCGACTTTGCCTCGTTCCACTTTGAGCGTGAGGTCACATCCGAGCTGCTGGTCGCAGTTATCAGGTGCGTCTCTATCGCTATGTGTGTATAGCACTGCTATGTATACTACTCATGGCGATCGCCGCCTCACGGAACGCCCACAGGATCCAGCGCTGGCGTCGTCAAGACCTTGCGCGTCGGTGCGTACAATACCGCCGGTCGTTTGCAGCGCTGCGTTCACGACGAGCTGCTACGAAAACCTGGCGCGCACTGCGCGAGCACGGACTGGTGTGTGCGACCACTGCGTCTCTATTGTTGGTCTGCCCAAACTAGTGTACATGTATACCTCGACTTGGTGTCTTACACTACGACGCATTTGCATTTGCATCCGCAGCGCACGCGCGCGATTGACGCAGACGCCGTCGAGTGGCAGCGCCGCATCGGTGTCGAGAAGCAGCACGTCGAACGTGAGCGCGCACGCGAGGCCGCGCAGGTCGTTGCCGAGTGGACACGGTACGAAACGCGATTGCGCCGCGACGTGCTTCGCGCCAAGCTGCCGCCCGAGTGGATCCCGCAGCTCGACGCGACGAGTGGCGAAGTGTTCTATCTGAACGTCAAGACTGCAAAAGTGTCGAGGAAGCATCCGAACAAAGTGCTGTTGTCACAGCTCATTGACAAGCAGCGCGCGCGTGCAGACAAGATGCTTGCGACGCAAACGGAGCGTTTGGCGGACTACGAGATGCATCTCGATGCGCAGCTACAGGAGCACGTTGCGTTTGCTCTCGACGAGATCTGCGCAATGTGGAGTGCATGTTGACTGGGAGAGT
>JAADWX010000827.1:0-13814 GCA_023336405.1 Globisporangium echinulatum | reverse complement strand
TTGCTGTGTCGTGCGTTCCAAGTCGCTGCGCGCGAGACGTCGCTGCGCGAGATCATCCTCGGCACGGACGTCCACAACCCGAGCGCCGTGCGCGCGTACGAGCGCGCTGGCATGGTCGAGACAAAGCGCATTAGCTCGGGTCGCATCGTTGTGAAATACATTTCGCCCGAGCCATAGTAGACGCAAGGACTAGCTGACATCTCTCAAGGTGAATCAGAATCAACGTTGTATCGACTTGTACAAGTTAGATAGGTTGCTAGGAATAGCTGGGAAGGCGTCACGAGCACACGCTTTGCCATATACGTTGAACGATGCAGAGCTCGACCACCATTTGTTAGTTCGCAATCAAGACCTGCTCGAGCGAATTGGACTCCTCCATCTTACAGGTCGATCTGTCGTGGTCGAGACCACGATGTTCGGCGAGTGACGCTCCAGCACGTTGACGCACGGCAACTCAGGACAGCGAGTCGGCCACGTACCGGTCGTTCTAGATCACGACGATCCTCGCCATAAACTGCAGGATGCTGACTCGATCTCAATCTCGATGGGAATGAAGCACTAGACGTTAATGAAGAGAGAGGAAGACTCGACGCTGGCGCTTGCGTTTGGATGCGAGTGTATGCGCAATGAGCGCAAGATGCATGGGGTGTGCAATGCTCGAGGCGGCGTGACGTAAGGATCGCCATAGCCTTCTTCTGCCGCATGTGCGTGTGTGGCAGGCGTACACACACCTGTACGAGTCGCTCCAAGCGATGTCGGGTCTAACTCGCGAACGATGTCGCTCTGGTCTTCTCTCGCAATGATCTACTCGTGTGTCTGGGCTGCCTGCTCAACTCGTAGTCAACCAAACCGAGTGTAGGACGTCGCCCGACGTCATGATGCTCGCGCAGTGATGCCAGTGGCTCCGCCACACGGACACGCGCCACCATACTATTTGCTCCTTCCTCGCACAGCAGGAATAACAGCGACGACGACCGCGAGCCGCAATTGGTGACGACAGAGCAGACCGAACCGCCACCTTGCGTTCGCTCGCACACATGCAGCACATGCAGCGCAGAGTTGCTCCAGGTTGTTCTCCACTCGATTGCGAACTCAAGCAATCACAAAGGGCACGTACATGCCTGCACGAAACCAACTGCGAAAAACTCGAACGAGTGACTCGTGGAGTACGAGACATGGGGACGAACGACCTTTTGCCATGTGCACGCATGTGTACCAGCAGACCGATCAACGAGCGAGACACATATCGGTGTCGAGTCGCGCTTGTAGTCATGTGTGGTCATCGAGATGCCCAAACTGGCAAAAATGCACCGTGTTTTGTGATTTGTTCAAGCTTCGACTTTACCATATCAACTATCGATGATAGCTTGTCAACAACTGGAACGCATTCACAGCCAAAACAAGTGCGTACAATTGCATAAGGAGGTGAGCCTATCAGGTGTAAAACCACAATCAGCAATTTCGGAAAACATGATGCGTCTCATAGACATGCAGCAGAAGCATGCCACATACCTTGGATCCATGATGACACCAACGCGCTGGCGCGAATGACACGACCCTTGTGACGTCGCTTGGGTGCCACCTTGTGCTGTGTCCGTTGCCACCCGCTCATCCAGTCCGCAGTAGCAGCACTGCAAGGCGAAGCTTGCGATTCCTGTGGTTCGCCATGCACATGGTGCATGCAGACATGGACAGCTAGCTCCAGGTCGATCATTCCAACATCTTCCACCTCGAGCTCAAGTCGTCTCGTCCTCCGCCGTCACTACCAGCCCACGAACCAGCAGCAGCGCCGCACGCAACAGCCATGGCGACCTGGGGCGAGCTCATCAAGAACGCCAACTGGTTCATGTGCTACTACCTCGCGATCGTGCACACTGGCGCGATCGTCGGGCTCACGTGCTTACCGTCAGTCAAGTGGCAGACGCTGCTGCTTGGGCTCGGGTTCTACTACCTCTCGGGTCTCGGCATCACGATGGGTGCGCACCGTCTCTGGTCGCACCGGTCGTTCAAGGCGCACGGAAGCGTCCGGTTCTTCCTCATGCTCTGCAACTCGCTCGCGAACCAGGGCACGATCTTCCACTGGTGCCGCGACCACCGTGTGCACCACAAGTACTCGGACACGACGGCCGATCCGCACGACTCGGGCCGCGGCTTCTTCTTTGCGCACATGGGCTGGTTGATGGTCAAGAAAGACCAAAAGGTCATCGAGGGCGGCAACAACCTGAGCTACGACGATTTGTGGGCCGACTGGACCGTCGTGCTCCAAGAGAAACTCAACCCGTGGGGCCAACTCGGCGTTTGCTTTGTCGTCCCGATGCTCACGGGCATGTTTGTGACCAACGAGACGTGGTTCAATGCGCTGTTTGTGCTCGGCTTTCTGCGCTACGTACTTGTGCTCCACGCGACGTGGCTCGTGAACTCGGCCGCGCACTTTTACGGCTATACGCCATACGACTCGACGATCCCGCCACGCGAGAACTGGGTCGTCGCAGTCTTTGCAATTGGCGAGGGCTGGCACAACTGGCACCACAAGTTCCCGTACGACTATGCGACGTCCGAGTTTGGCGCGACGCAGCAATTCAATCCGACCAAGCTCACGATCGATCTGCTCGCAGCGATCGGGCTCATTACCGACCGCAAGCGCGCAACCGGCGTGTGGGAGCGCATGAAAGACGCCCAAGCGAGTGGCAAAGGTGTTGCGAGCGTCATCGACCCGGACGGCGACGACCCGACCAAGGCGTTCTCGGAGCTCAAGGCCAAGGCGCACTAATAGGACGACATACGCTCAAGCGTGTGTAGGCGTGAGTGTCTTGATCTGTTTGGTCGGTTGTATCGATCAGAGGATTGCTGAGCCAAGTGTGTAGCCTCGTTTGTACCTGCACATGTCGTTCAATTACATTCTTTTCGTGAGTGTTCGTTTTTATGTCTTTTCTTTAATCGTTTGAATTATCTTAGAAGCAGTTTAGTGTGGCATTGTCCGAAATCAGACAAACGACGTTACTGTATCGATTTGTCTATTGAATACGAATAGACCACAAAAATGATCACGGAACTAAGATTGCAATTCGTAGGACATAGCGTGCAAAAAATATGGTGTACAATTAAGGCATGCGTTCAATGCGACATGCCTCGTAATTTAAGAGACAAAGCGAAGTGATCACATGACAATTACGCAACACATGAGTCGTTTGAAACGCACGGTCGCAAACAATTTGTAGAGCTACTCGGTCCAATCATCATTACATCGATTTCCAGTTGATGTGAACGACATGGGAGCATGTCTTGAGACGTGTTGCAAAAAATTTACCATCACCAAACATCTGACACAAACTAATACTCAGCTTGTTTTGCATTGAGCAACAAAAAGCGAGCGGATAGTGTCATATTGAATAAAGAATGCACACAACAGTGCAATGTGTTGTACAACCATGGCAATGTGGCAAATTTGCAATTTTGAACAAAACTACTCATTGAAACTTTAATACTTTGTCAAATATTAATGCGAATGAAATTCGAGTGTAACTAAAATGTGAAGAGTTTTAGTGTTCTCACAAAACATGCCAAAAGTTTCGTCAAATAACAAACTGAATGAAACTGGACTCTATAAACTGAATTATGAGATTATGTCACATATCAAGTGCGAATGATTATATTGATTAGCTGTCAGTCGTGTCAACACATTCATTTATATTTTCTTTTCAATTGCGAGAGCTAACTAAAGTTGATCAGTTTCGAGATACTTGCACACTAAATTTGATATGATTGTGCACTTTCACCTGCATCTTTCACCTGCATCTTGAGTCTAAGGACAAGTGACACGAAGCAAAACGACGATGGTATAGCTCAGTTTTTTATCAATATGCCTCGATTTGTTTCCGCTACTCGTCGATTTAAGTGTCCATGTTTTGCGTTATATTTATAATGAATATTTAACATTATGACACATTACCTTGAATTGTAAATAAGTGTGAGGCTGATGAAGTATTAAAGAACGCACATCACACATATGTACATCGATAGGCACAAGATGTTTTATTTCGAGCAACACGCCCGAGGTCCAAAAATGAATATATTGCAACCATGCTCAATATATATATATAAATATATATATATATATATATATATACATAAGTCAGACACGACATCCATCTATTTATGTCTTGGTCGCATTAGGCCAGGTCACAAGGTCAAAATTAGATCATACTAGCCAATCTATGCTATGTTAACAGCCTGATCAGTTCACGCAATGGCCACGCAAGCGGGAATGCACTCGCAGTCCCAAATTTCTAGCATGCGTGTTTTGATCACAATCTAAATTTACTATAAGCAACACCTATATTGAACTTATTGACGACCATATTAGATACTACTCCAGCGACACAATATCGTCCTGTTCAATTTCAACGTCTCCACAGCGGCGCGTCGAAGATTGCGGTGCTCAAGAGGGACAAGACCCGCGCAACACGTCCAGCTTCATCGAGTTGTAGATGAACTATTTCTTTTGATTAAATCATGCTGACGACGTCTACTAGAAGCTTATCACGGTAATCGGTTGGCCGTGTTGATCTTGTCGCTCAGTAATTGTGATGCGGTGCGTGGTTAACTAACTCGCTGCAGAGGTTTCTGTGCTCGGAACTAGGCGACGGTTGTCGTTGGTTCGAGGTGTTAATCATTTGAGCCCAGTAGTTGCAGTGATCAAATCAAATATGAGGTGTGAGTGGTTGTGCAAAGGTGCAACTGAAGTGCCGTAGTCGCTCGCATACCGAGTGAACACGATAACGTAGTATCAGTTGCTTATAAAAATGCTGGTAAAAATACTGGTGTCTTTTGCTAGTTTCGTTGATTGTCGTCGCAAGCGACAGGAGATAAATAGTATGCAACAAGGTATTTATGCTCTATACGCAGTTCAGCACCGCTATGATGCCCCGGTGCAATTTAATCGGCTTGTTCAAGTATTCCTTAACGATGTCGCGACGCGTTGAAATATCTATACACACGGAGATCGAAAGGGCGGCAGATCGTCACGCCGGTTTTCGTGTCAGCGCCCTGTTCGCCTCGTCGCATCGGGGTGAGCAGTACTCATTGAGATTGAGCTGATCGCGCTGTCGTGGCTTTACTGCTGCGGTTTCGGTGATTGTACTCGCGCTGCGAGTCTGTTTTGACGCAAGGAAACGAGCTCTTGATGACCGTTAAAATGGCAGAGTGCAGCGCTCGCTGAGTATGCAGCGCGATTCTTCTTTTGAAGACCGCGTGCTGTGACACGAGTTTCGAGTTTGCTGTTGATTAATATGTTGAATATTTTTACTTATATATTGTTGTCTACTACACAACAAACTTGTATGCGGATGTCATTATAAATTAGAAGGGAGAAGTTAAAAATCTGTATGTTCAGGTATGCATGTAACAATCAGTAATCCAGCGAAAAAATCTTGGTCACATTTTTCTGTGTGCGCATGCGTACTGGAAATACAACACCAATCTCAGCAGCAATTTCACACTATCTCACGAGCCACGCAATTTCGATCTGGCATGCGTTGCTGTAATATATTTTGCGTATTTCTTTTGGCAGCACAGTTCATGTCCTTGAAGTTACGTTTTTGCATTCGGCATTTTCATGGCAGTCTGTATGGGAGCTTGTCGCGGGGCCATAGCCGCGTCGGCTTTCGACTGTATCTGTAACCGGACGTGTCCGAGTTACGCAGCAACTTTGCGAGGAAGCGTGTGTGAACACCTTCAGCAAGGCTTCCAGTCGATAAGACGGAAAGCAAACAAGACACTGGGTTTGAGTGCTCAAAAGTCTAACTGATCATTGAGTCGGAAGTGCGGCTCCACCCTTTGGTGTGAGCCTTTAGGTCTAAGTATGCAGTACTAAACCTAAGATAACTGAAATGTGATTGGCTCTGAGAGTCCGAGTTCACTGATTAGCTAATATTCTAGGATATCTACCAATTAGAGTCACTGCCAATGATGGCCGGTCTTAAAAGAAGTGCGTGAATTGTAATTCCGCAAAGCTGGGTTATTTCACATAACCACAGCTTGTGTACCCCGTTACAGTATCGCCCTTGCCGCGATTGGAAAAAGGTAGCGCGGTCAAAAGGTTGATTTCTCTCCTGCAGTCATCTGCGACAGCGACGTTTTTCGCTTGGTATGATTCGCCGTTGTTAAGGTCGACCACTCTCTGTCACAATGCGGTTTCAGACAGATTGATTCTTCTCAGCACGGTTCCGTCGTCGCTACTGCCGTCGATGATACTTCGGCCGCCGTCCCAGCCTCGCTATACATTCACTTGCGCAAGTCAAGCCCACAAACCCTGTACGTTTGCAATAACCGCTATATCTGCCGCAGTTGTTCTGTAATTCGTACAAATCACCCGAATTCACCCCGACTTGCTAATTTGATCGTGTCCTACCAGTACGTGATCCGAACAAAACCCTAATCGTTCCAATTTGCGCATATCATTATAATCCACCAAGGCGACAACGTTCAATACCCCTACTGATTAAGTTTAATAAATCGAAATGGCGCTTTAGTGTAACATTTTCTTAATCATAAATATGACAAGATGTATAATCTTTCGGCTATCACACTACTATCAATTTACTTGATAAGATATGGTGTCTCGCGTCTTAATTGTCACTTAAAAGAGAATGAGAGAGAGGGCATGTATTAACGCATTCAGTTAGTGTGTAGTACTCCGTTTCCATATGTGAGTTGTTTTCACATTTTTGATAAGTTTTTATTCTCCAATTTTTGCATCGAAAGAAAAACTTGACGTATCTGTACGAGTGTGAATGACTTAAATCGCTTAAATACACCATTCGTTTTACTTTTTGTGACCAAAAGAGAGTCTGTTTTGACATCAGACGGGTCATATTCTAAGAATTTTTCCTTCTGAAGATTCGACTTTTCTGCATTGCATCCATAATGAAAATACATACTACTCGGACACATATTTTGAACCACAGAGAATAGTTGATTTGAACACATATTTTGAAACAGAGTTGAAGGATGTAGTGATCGCGATGGACATCATCTTGACATTATCTTGCTCGATTGGACATCGGTATTAATTGGGATTTCGTTCTGCGTTTTGTTGGACGTCGTGCATCGCCAATCTTGCAACTTCAAAAATATAGGCGAAATGGCTTTGACGAGTAGAAATGATTGATGCAAACTTCGTTCGAAAAAAGCATAATAATTGACATATAGTTGAGTAAAAATACAAATATCATTTTATTTCAAGTTTTGCGAAAAGCATACTCACTTCGATTCGTTGCGCACCTCATACGGTAGATCGAATAGGTTCGACTGTGGGATGACGTGATGGTCAGTGCGTGGGGCAGGCTTGTGCTGTGTGTGGAATGTAAGGACGCACGAGAAGCAAACGCCACAAAATCCACGCCCTGGCTTGCAATGAGCTGCTCAGCGAGTGTGTCTTCTGCAGCGCCACAGAGTCGCAAGGTGCTCCGTGTCTGGCAAATCGCAATCCGTGTGAGTGAAGGACGCGGAGCGCAATCGCGTCAGCGACACCAATGCGCTTCATACTCGCAGCTGAGGTGTCGAGTCCTACGTCTTCATCTGTTTGACACAAAGCGGCGGGAAGATGTTTTTGGTCTGATGTTGTCATCGCCAACGATGACACAGTGAGTGGAAGTGCATGGTTTCGCTTCCTCTGTCGTTCTTGTGTGGCAACGACCACAGCGACGAATGCTGCGGCACTCGCGAGCACATGAAGCAGCGACCTACTATGTCGTACAGCTAGGTCGCACTCGAGTGGTCTGCGTTTTGCGCAAGTTTGTCGTGGTCGAATCTGGCCATCTCATCTGAGCCGCACATTCTGTACCTCGCTTGCTTGCAGCATTGCATTGCGTGACGACAAAACAAAAGTGACTTGCCATTTGTATGCAAAACGAGCCAGCGCAGGCGATTACGACATTCGCCCATCCCACACTTAGCAGCTCCCAAGAATACGACGCATAGACAGACGGTCTGACACATCACTCACTCGGCAGCTGGCAAGCGGCCTCAAGTGATGGCGAGTGGTTTACAAGTGTCGCGATACCGTCAAACGTGAACGAGCGTCGATAGCGAGGCGAGGAAAACAAGCAAGACGCACGCTAGCCGCAAGGACGACGACGGACACACGCTCGACGCGACGCAACGCACCATTGCCACAAGCAGACAGCGCGACAACAAAGAACAGCGTCGACGCTCTGCACACACACAAACACATATACGCACACAGACACATGCGCGCACAGCAGGTCGTCGTGCTGCTGCTGCTACTCGCAGCACAGAATGCAGCTGCGCGCTCGGCTGCGACGTGTGCGCGCTGGGGCGCGACGCAGCCGCCTGCTAGCACATCGCTCGCAGCTGACGCAACGAACTCGGCTGCTGCCGTGATCGTCACGGCCGAGTGCGTCGAGACGCCACTGCAGGTCTCGACGACGATCGCGAGCGAGAGCGTGCTCGACGTGTCGTCCAAGAGCCTCACACAAGTCGTGAGCATCCCGCAAGTCGACAAACTGTACGTCTCGCGTGCTTGCAATGTCTGGGAGTGTAGCTGTCGAGATGCAGGTTGTTGACTGCTAGAGCCTCCTACGTGCAGCATCGCGACGAACAACAAGATCAAGTCGTTCAAAGCAGCGGACGGTGCGGGCCTCCAGACACTGTACGTCCACTCTTACCGCCCTATGTACCTACCACCACTGTACATCGCCTAGTGACACTGCTATACATACTGCTAGTGACCTCGCAAACAACGACATTGCGTCGCTCGACCAGTTTGCGTTCCCGTCGACGCTCCAGTCGCTGTACGTCCATACACTATCGGTCTATTGCATTGGTCAGTTGGCTCGCTATCTGACGGTCAGCTGACGCTCATACTTGATGATCAACTCGCAGTGACCTCTCGGACAACGCCGTAACAGCCTCGCGAGCTGGGCAGTTCCCCACGGACCTCTCGGAGCTGTACGTCGTACTGTACACTCTACATCTCGGCTAGCTCTACTCACCTTTCACTGACACTTTGCATACCGATGACTTACTATCGGCAGGTACCTCCGGAAGAACGGTATCAAGTCGATGAGTCTTCTCGACTTGCCACTCAGCCTGACGCTCCTGAGTCTCGATGGGAACCCGCTCTCGACGCTCAAAGGCGCGATTCTCCCCAAAACCCTCGAGTCACTGTACGTCGCTCTGTCAGCTGCTTTACTAATGCTCGGGTCTACTACATTAGGATCACGACAGAGTCCGCCAAACTGACGATCGACTGCTCGCTTACTCGTGTGTTGGACGTACTAGGACGTGTCAGAACTGCAAGATCACGACGATTGAGGGCGTGTGGTTCCCTGCGACGCTCAAGAAACTGTACGTGTCTCAGTCTTCCTTACTTTGTACTGTCCAGTTGATTGTTCGTGGTATCGTACTCACGCATGGCCTTATACATATTTCGTACCTACCTATCTACGTATGACTAGTGACATTAGCGGCACGGAGCCATTGACGAACTTCATCGTGCGCGCGTCGGACGTTGCGAACCTCAAGAACATTGGTGCGGGGACGCTCAAGTCGGCCGTCACATCGTGCTCGAGCGGCGGGACACTGAACGAGACCAAGAACGGCATCAAATTCTGCGCAATGGACGGTGCGTCCGTACACACTGTGACTGTCTGTACGTATGTGATGGCCTCTGCAGCAATAGAGGATCACTTCTGACTCTCTGACTCATACACCGATTTGTAGACAATGAGTTTGACGCCATGTACCCGCAGCGCAGCGCTCCGAGCAAGTCGACACCGTCCGGCTCGAGCGCCGACACGCCATCGACGTCGTCTTCATCGACCTCCAAGACGCCAAGCACGAGTACGAGCAGCACGACGGACGACAATATGACGAACAACAACAGCAACACCAGTACTGGCGGTGGTGGCAGCAATAGCTCCATGTACCTACTCGTCGGGCTCCTCGTGCTCGCTGCCGTTGTGATTGGCGCTGCGATTGGCTTTGTGATGCAGCGCCGCAAGCGCAAGCCGATGCGCGCGTCCGACCTGCGCGATCTACTGGCTGAAGCAGCAGCGACGACAAACTCGTCAAACAGCAAAGGCATGCGGACCGTCACGGGCCGATCGGTCACGTACGGCATTGAAGTGACCGATCCAGGCCTGAGTAACAACAGCAGCAGCAATCCGCATAACCGCGTGCCGTCGGCCGTGTCGTCCGGGTACTTTACAAACGACGTGCGCACGGACGAAGAGCTCTTGCCGTACCGCTTGCCGCGCGACGACGTCCAGATCGTCCGGGAGTTGGCAACCGGCGGCTTTGGCATCGTGTACCTCGCAACGTTCTTTGGCGAACCAGTCGTCGTGAAACAGATCGTCCCAACGAAGCTCCAGTCAACAGCGATCCTCAAGCGGTTCATGGCCGAGATCCGGCTGTATGCGCGGCTCGACCACCCAAAGATCGCGCGGTTCATTGGCGTCAGCTGGACGACACTGTTCGATCTGTCACTCGTGATGGAGTACATGCCAAATGGCGACTTGAGCGACGTGCTCAAGGAGAACCGAGCGCTCCCGCATGGCCGCGACGTCTTTACGTGGTTTAGCGATGACGCGCAACCGCGATGCAAGACGTTGTTGGCACTCGACATTGCCGAAGCGCTCGTGTACCTCCACTCGTTCGAGCCCGTGATCATCCACCGCGATCTCAAGAGCCAGAACGTCCTGTTAGCAGCTGACTGGACCGCCAAGCTCGCGGACTTTGGCGTCAGCCGCGAAGCCGCAGCTGCCGAGACGATGACTGGCGGCATGGGCACGACTGCGTGGATCGCGCCCGAGGTGCTCCAGGGCGAGCGGTACGGCGAAAAGGCCGACATCTACTCGTTTGGCATTGTCATGAGCGAACTCGATACGTGCGGCCATCCGTACAACAGCAACAGGGGTGCGGACGAGTCGCTCACGGATCCCAAGATCGCGGTGCTCGTGAGCACCGACGCGATCAAACCGACGATCGAGCCTGATTGTCCCCCGGCGATCCGCGCGCTCATTTTGAGTTGTGTCGCGCACGACCCAGCGGTGCGGCCGAGTGCGATGGAGCTCCACTTTCGCTTGCGGTCGATCCGGACTGAGCACCTTGCAATGGGTGTCATGTAGTGAGTGACAAGTCGACGATGGGAAGTCGACGATGGGAAGTGACAATATGAAGTGGTCGACATGCGAGACAGACAGTGAGGTGGACGGTTGGTTGTGGACGCGTCCATACGCAGCAACGGTTTTGTGAAGCGATATATAAACATAAAGAGCCGATGATTGCCGAAATGTCTACAAGTATTAAGACAGCATCGAAGAATGACAGAATGGTGAACACTTCTGACTGGTGTCTCATTGAGGTGGACACTTGCTGGCAGCTATCGTTACCGCCATTGATTGACATGATGAGAAGCAAGTACGACTGAGCGTCCAAGTGCAAACACTGTCAATCGATTCACTTGTCCACAATACTAGTCTGGTCTGTCCACCAGCAAGCGTCACTGAACTTCCTTTCCTGCCATCGTCCTACAACTCGCAGACTACCGACTGCCGCTCTTGCCCGGACGGCTCGCGCCGCGGCGTCCACTGTTACTACTACTACCACTAATCTGCTTCCCACGCGCAGTCGTCACTTCATTCGCCATCATGTCGAGGGTCCGGAGCTCAAAGTGGAGCTGCACCGCTGACGGTCGTTGCGTTGGGTCAACATCGAGACACTGATGGATGAGCCGCTGGACGCTCAGCGGACACTCGTCCGTGATCGTTGGCTTGAGCGACCCGGAGCTCACGAGCACCGCGATGCGCGTGTTTGTGTGCTGATTGCTCCCAGCGCCGTTGTTGTCGTCGCTTGGAATGCCGTCCGAGTACGGTCGACGGCACGTATCGAGTTCAGTCAGTATCACACCGAACGAGTAGATGTCGGCTTTCTCCGTGTACCGTTCGCCCCGTAAGACTTCCGGCGCGATCCACGACACAGTCCCAATCTCACCAGTCATCGTCTGGTCTTCATCGAGTTCGCGGCTGACGCCAAAGTCCGTCAACTTGGCTTCGTAGTCGTGACTTAGTAGCACGTTTCGACTCTTCAAGTCCCGATGGATGATCGGACTCATGAACGAGTGGAGATACACGAGTGCCTCGGCAATGTCGAGCGCGATCAGACTCTTGCACTTGGCAGCCGTAGTACTTGGGTTTGTCTCAAACCAGCCAAAGTCCTCGCGGTTACCACCGCTGCTGACTTGATGCTGGAGTTGGTTCGTCAGTAGTGTCCCAAGGTCGCCGTTCGAGACAAACTCCATGACAACGCTCAGGTCCCGCAACGAGCTCCACGTCACGCCAATGAACCGGACGATCTTGGGATGATCGAGCGCTGCGCAGATCCGAATCTCGTCCATGAAGCTCTTGAGGATCTGCTTGTTCCGCGTCTTATCGGGCAAAAGCTGCTTGACGACAACCGTCTCGTTCCGAAACTTGGCTTTGTACACGGCACCGTAGCCGCCTTTTGCGAGTAGACGGCCTCTAATGACCTCACGCTGCTGGAGCCGGAACGGCTGCATCTCTTCGTCCGTCCGGATGTCGTTCGGGAGGTACTCGAATTCGGTCGATCCGCCTGTTGTTGTATGGCCGCCGTTAAGGTCATGATCGCGATGCGAGAGTGTCGAGATGCTGCCATGGATGAACTGTGTGGCCTTTGTCGCGTTGCTCGTGACTTCGCACTCGAGTGCCTCCGTCTCTTTGAGCTTGCGACGGCGACGCAGGAGCATGAATGCGACCATTGCGAGCACGAGCGCAAAGAGTACGGCGACGCTAATGACGGCGAGCAGCATCCAGTTTTGCTGTTGTGCCGATGCGGCAGTTGCGGTCGCGGTTGCAGTCGATGTCGGCGTTGGTGCAGATGCAGCATCACTGGTGGTGGTGCTCGTGCTGTTGGTGGCTGCATCAGCGGCTGTGAGCGTGACGAGCGCAGCGACTGCTGCTGCTTCCCAGCAGCGTCTCGCGGCGAGGCACACGCGCCGCATTGTTGCGTGCTGCGTGTGAACGTGTGTGTGTGGCGATGAGGTCGCGAGAAACAACCAGATGCAGCGGCGACGACGTTCGTCTCGCACAATGTCGCTCTCGTCCTGCGTGTTGCGATATGAAAATGTCGTCAGTTGCGTGCAGAATGAGAACGCAAACGCGACGAGCAATTTGGGCAAAATGTATATTTTAACACATAGCATATGAATGAAAAATCGAACCTCCTCTGTAAACTGTTTCAACGCATTTAAAGAGGATGTACCATATTTGTGAGTATAACGTATTTGCATAAATTCGACTGCTACAACAGCATTTTGTTATTATATAGAGGTCATTCTGTGTCATGTTTGCTAGAGATTCGACATGCGGTAGTTGCAACTGCAACCAACTGGGTGACCGTTGTTCATACACTTTTCAGTTTGTCACAATAACACGAGAGATCGCTGCTGCTGCTACGCCCACCATAGCGAGTGCAGCCGATGCCGACGCTCGCTCTGCTTGCTCGACTCGTGTGCGGAGCGTCCCGGGAGGACATCGCGCAGTACGACCAAGCACTCGAGTCATTGCGCTTGTCGCTCGAGGACGCAATGGCCGTTGCAAGCGTCGTCGAGCGTGCGTTTGACGCGAGGCACGGCCGACGCCGCGCGAGACGCAGCAGCTCAAAGCGCTGGTCAAACTTGCGCCGGAGGTTGTGTCGTAGCCGACCCACTTAATGAGGTACTTGAACGTCTTGAGTTTTGTTGCTTTGTCGCGCGTGCTCTTGCGGTCGGTCCC